>JAIKVH010000004.1:0-23919 GCA_024679275.1 Phytophthora niederhauseri
GTGTCGCTGCTTAATATCTAGCTCCATTTCATTACTCGATGGGTAGACACTTGGAGTGGAAGGCCTGGCCGTTCGCGTAGTCACGGAAGGACGGAGGCACGTAGGCCCACTCCTCGCTCTCCTTGGCGAGCAGCTTCTTGCAGAACGAGCACGGCGTCTGGTAAATCTTGTCGTAGTAGCCGAGCCACGTGAAGAGGTGGTAGAAGCACGTCTCCGGGTGCTGCTTGCGGAAGTGGTCCAGCGCCTTACGCCCGTGCAGCGTGACCAGACGGAAGAGGTTGTGCGAGGACTCGGACCACGCGCCGAGAGGGGCGTCCTCGTTGTACGGGAAGATGGACAGTCGCTGAATGTACTTGGTGACCTGCAGCCCGGCAGCTCGCGCTTGCTCCTGCTCCTTGATGGCCTCACGCGCCTCCGCGATGCGCGTCTTGAGCTCCTCCATCTCCATTTTGGTGGCCTCCTCGGCGGCGAGCTTGGCCTTGGTGAGCATGTCGCCCTTCTTCTTCTTGACGAGCTGCTGCTGCTGCTTCTTGTGCTTGTTGCGCGTGCTGCGCAGGCGGCCGCTGGCAAAGGCCGGAGACGTGGGCGTGGACGGCGTCATGGGACTCGCGGCCACGCCCGACTCGCCGCTGGGGCCGCTCTCCGGGATGGGCGGGCAGAAGCTCAGATGCACCGTCACCTCCTTGTTGATCTCGCACTTGATGGACTTGATGACTCGGCGACCGCCGCGCGTGGTCTCGGCGTGCTTGAAGAACTTGAGCTTGCGGTTCTTGGCCATCATGTAGTCCATCATCTCGTTGAGCGTGGCCGGCTGCTTCTCTCCGTACGGGTCGAACACCCGGCCGCGCTTGTGCGACTTGGGCACGAAGAGGCTGCTGGGCGTGGGCGGGCAGCGCACGTCGCCCAGCATCTCGAGGCGCGGGAAGGCGCCGCCCAGCTGCTCCAGGTACACGGCCTGCGCCTTGGCGCCCATGTCCTGCACCTGGTTCTTCCAGTGGTACTCGAGCATGAGGTTGCGGTGCGTCTGGTTCACGCTCTCGATGGGCTTCGTCTTGCCGTCTGCGCGCGCGCGCGTTTGGGAGGGAGGGAGGGAGGGAGAACGCACGCACAAGGCGGTCATGTCAGTAACGGAGAACGGGGTAGAATATTCTACTATTGGGCTCACGCACCGAACTCGGGCACGAGCTTGCGCAGCAGCTTGAGGTTCGTCTGCACGCGCTCCAGTTTGTTCTTGATGGCGAGGCGCAGCGCGTCGTCCGCGGCCTGGCCGGGCTCGAGCTTGGCCTGCGCCTCGCACAGCTCCAGGATGATGCTCTCGGCCGTGGAGCGCAGCACGCCCACGCGCCCCAGCAGGATGTCGGCCAGGTAGAACGGGTCGCTCATTGCGGTACTGCTTAGAGCTAGCTAGCTACACACGGCGGCGGCAGGTTTGCGAATGGCTAAAGCTCTGGTAGAAGCCACAAATGCGAACATCGGATTGGATGAAAATACAAGAACAAAAAAATCGATTTTAACGCCCAATCGGAACGGATGTACACTACAGAGGGACAATGGAGGACAAGTCACTTCAACTGTCGTCCACCTCCATGGCCTGCCCGCTCTTCTCCTCGGGCTCAGTGTCCTCCATCGCCACGTCGCCATCGCCATCTCCGTCTCCGTCTTCCTCGTCGTCCTCGCCAGTGTCTTCGTCTTCAACGTCGTCACCGTCGTGGACGCCGTCGTGTGTCGCCTCGCCGCCCTCCTCCTCGTTCTCCTCGTCGTCGATGATGATCACATTGCCGTCCGTGAGGTCCGTGGCCAGCAGCTTCTCCAGCAGACCCATAGGCTCCGTCTTGACCGGGTGCTCCGTCTTGATAGCGGCGCTGCCATCGGAGGCCGCGGCGTCAGGCGCCTCCTCCTCCTTCATCTCCACGTCGCCCGTGGCGCTGCTGTCCGTCTTCCGTCGGGCCGCTTCGAAGGCCGAGATGGCCGCCACATGGGCCGCCACAGACTTGGCCAGCGAGTTGGTCTCCCGACGCACGTCGTAGCCGCCCTCCAGCACCGACACCACACGACCATCGCACACCTCGGCGGCTAGCTTGAGCACCTCCAGCGTCGCCCACGCGTAGTCCTCCTCCACGTAGCCGGCAGGCACGTTGGGGTTGTTGACGGCGGCCACGCCGCCCAGGATGTCGTCGCGGTGGCCGTCGAAGCCGGCCGAAATGAAGATGATGTCCGGCTGGAACGCCCTCATGGCCGGCAGCACCTTCGACTCCAGCGCGGACCGGAAAGCGAGCGAGCCGCTGCCCGCGCCCGTGTTCTCGAGAGCCACGTTGATCAGGTTGCCCGTCTCGCACGACTTCCCCGTGCCCGGGAAGTATTTGCCCGACGAGTACAGGTGGATGGAGGCGAAGAAGGCGTCCGGGTCGTCCTTCAGCAGCTCCTCGGTGCCGTTTCCGTGGTGAATATCCCAGTCAAGTACCGCAACCTTCCGAATCCACGGGTACAGCCGCGCGTGCGTCGCGCCGATCACCACGTTGTTCAGCAGGCAAAAGCCCGAGGACGGAGCAGTTTCCGTACGGCCGTGACGGCCAACATGGTGGCCCGGTGGCCGCACCAGGCACACGGCGTTATGGTACTCCTTGCGCACAACACGGTCCACCGCAAGGCACACGGTGCCTGCCGCCGCACGGGCCACATCCCACGACTTGCTGCTCACGAATGTGTCCAGCGTGATTCCATTCTGCTCGAGACTGGCTGCTCCAAAGGCGCCAACCAGTGCGGCCTTCTTTCTGCCTCTTCGCTTGGGCGCGTCTTCGCGGATTCCCGAGTCGGACTCGAAGACCAAAGCGCGCGACGATGGCGACGATGCCGTGGGAGAAGAGGCTGTCTGTGATCCAGCCTCAATGGACCGCTGCTTCATCTGCCGCAAGTAAGTTGGCGAGTGCACCATCAGGAGCGTAGTTTCGGGTGGGCACAGCTCTTCGGGGGACATCGAGAGACGGTCAAGCTTGAGAGTATCTTGGTGTTTCTTGACCAGTGTGTTCAGGATGCTCACAACACGCTGAAAAGGAAACGCACACATAGTTTGGTTAGAGAGACACATACACGACAGTTTTGATAACGGGCGGCACTTACATCCATGCGTTCGGGGCACTCGGGGTGATTCTTTGGCGTCTGGTGGTTAATGAACACAGGGTGATACACCACCAGTGTCGTTGGCTCAACTGGCGGTGGGACTGGGACCACCTGATCTTGTGTCAAGTCGATCATCACACGCTTCAGCTCGTCCATCACGCTGTACGGCGACTCGTACTCTGAATCATCGCCGACTGCTCCAATCGTAGACTGTGTCTTGATCAGCTCACTCTTGATCGCTGCAGGTTCGTTCGATGAAGCAGGAGTTGTGGGTGCCAAGAACGTCGAGTTCAGCTCCTCTGGCCACTGAATACGCTGCCACTGCGCTAAGCACGATTCGACCGCTTCACGCAGCTCCTGTTCCCGCCGGAAATTACCGGCTTCCTCCTGGGGCTCCGTTTTCACGACGACTTCAGTGCTAGCATCCGACTTCACATCTGCCTCCTTTTCAGTCTCCGCGGGAGTGTTTGTAGCTTCGTGTGACTTCTCCACTGAGGTGACCTCGGTCGCTTTATCCTCGGGCTGAGCTTCGGTTTCAGACTCATCCGTCTTCTCCTCAGCAACTTCGTCCTCAACCTTCATCTCAACGTCATCAGACGTCTTTGCCTTGGATGGCCTCTGCGGCACCACTGCCTTAGCAGGCGATGCCACTTCAAGCGCATTATTGAGCAAAGAACGCTGGATAGCTTGCACCATTTCGAGCGAAGAACTCCGCTCTTTCCACAAAGCCTCCATTTCGCCCATGTAAAACGTAATATAAGCTTCACGCAACCCCGAGCTGTCGCCTAACTGGTCAAACTCGTCTCCCTCTTCTGTCGCAATGGCTTCACTGTCGTCGACAAGCTCCACAACTTCCGGTGATGCTGCTGGGTCAGTATCAGCAACCTCGCTCGTTACCTTCGCGATGTTTTCACGCTTGATTGTCACGCTGTCATCATCCATAACCAGATCCGCTGCATCAATCGGACTAGCATCACCATTCACCGCAGGAACATCCTTCTCTGGCGATCGCATTAAACTGAGCAACGCGTTGCGATAGTACTCGAACTCTTGGGCGAAGTCCTCAAACCGCAGAGATAGTTTGCGGAAACAGTTCAGCAGTGCGTCTTCGCACTTGTCGAGCAAGTCACCCAGAATTGGGTTGAAGGAGTGCTGCATCAACTTTACCAACTGCGCATCCTGGCTCACACGCGCATGGTTCTTCAACGCCAGCGAAGTTTTAGCGCCCAGCTTTTGCATAGCTTCGCGATACACTACCGAAACGTCATTCAGGCGATCCTGTTCGATCTTCATGATGCCTTGCAACGCGTGCTGGTGGTTGGTTTCCCGCTGAATTTGCTGCCTCACTTGGCTCTCCTCAACATGCAGCTGTCGCAGGTGCTCCATCCACGCAGTTTTGCCGTCAGGAGCAGCTGAAGAGGAGCATACTTCCTCCTCTGAAATTTCCATATCCGAGACCTCCTTTTCAGTCAAGAAGACGTCCTCCACAAACTCACCCAACTGGTTGTTGCTTGATAGAGGGAGCAAGCGCCACACGTCTTCTGCTGCTGTGGGGCTGTCCTTCATGGGTGGCACCTGAACAGCCAGGCAGAATTGCCATTCGAACTCATCCTGCTGCGGGATAACCAGAGATGTTGATGCCGAAGTCTCAACAGCGTCTTCCATCACTACATCACCGTCCTTCTTCGCAGCGTCTGGTTCATTTTCGCCACTGGATGCTTTACTTTCGGAAGACACGGCGGTGTCTTCGGATTTACCATCCTCCGTGTTTTTCACGCCAGTCTCATTGACCTCTGGTATCTCTGCGTTCACTTTCTCTTCAGCAATGTCTGCTGACTTCTTCTCCTCCGAGTCCGTTTCCGCCGTGGTCTTCGCCTCAGCCTTGTCCTCCTCTGCATTTTCATCATTGGCCTCAGCTGCAGTTGCTTCCTGCTTGTCCTCCTTGGATTCCTTCTCTTCAGATTTGCCTTCGTCTGGAGTCGCAGTGGAAGCTACCTCCTTTGCCTCCTCGACCGCATCACCGTTAGCAGTATCTTGCGATTCTACCGTACCAGCAGTATCCGCTTGTGGCTTATCACCGTCATCGACTTCACCAGCATTCGCATCCTTCACCTCCGCATCCGCTGTAGTCTCGTTTTCCTTCACAGGTGTCGCGTCAGTGGAGCTTTCAGTTCGTTGTTGCTCCGCGGCACCAACAACTTCCGTCTTCACATCTACCTCTGATGCACTATTCGCGGCCGCTTCTTTACTACTTCCCTCCTTCTGACTGGCCTGGTCAAGCGGCTCATTTGGCTCGGCATCATCGGCAACGCTTGCTGGCTTGGCCGGCTTAGAAATGAACACTTTTCGCTTCACGTACTTGGCAGTTTTCAGAAGGTCGGCCTTTTTCGTCGCCTGAGCCACAACATCCGTCGAAACGGGGGTAGTACCGACAGCAGTGGCTGGAGCTCCGGCACTACTCGGAGCAGGTAACGCCACGCTCTCCAAATCACGCATAAAATTCGCCAGTTTCTGCTTCTCGTTGCTGCTCGACATTTGCAATCGGGCACGGTAGTCGACAACAGCTTGCAGCTTGCTTTCGAACTGGCCGTCGACTGCCGCGGTTGAGTCTTTCCCGTCCACTTTAACCTTGAGGTGCGCGAGGTCATTAATCGCGCTAATCAACTTCAAATGCCGCGACGTAGACAACAAGTCGAGGATAGGTGCACAGCGGGGTGGGGCCTGGAAAAGTGGGTCCACAGGAGAGTCTGCCGCGTAAATTTTGAGCTCTTCGATCATCAGAGCGACCGCATTCTGGATCTCGATCTTGCTCTGTCTCAACTTCTGGTCCCGCGTCGTAAACTCCTTCTTGATCGTAGGTCCAGAGCCGAAAATCTCCGTCTTCACCAGTGCAGAAACATCATCTGTTGCATCATCTTCTTGCTTTTCCTCTTGATCCTCCTCACTTTTCACAGCATCGGGATGCAGACCCCACTGCACTCTCTGCGAGGCCTCCACCATCTTCACCGACCGCTGCAGCTTCGACATCCAGGCGTTCAACTTCATGATGGACAGGTTGTACTTGGCATTCTGTGCGCTACGACTCGCATAGCTCGAGCCGCTGGCCTGTCGCGCCATCTTCTGCTTCTCTTCCTCGAGCAATTGCTTCAAAAACTCGTCCCGCTTCTCAGGGAAATTGAGAACAATTTCGTCGGGGCGAGCGTCGCTGGAGCCGACCGGGCCACCGAAGAACTTCAGCGCCGCCTTGTCGTACGCCATGGCTGCATCCTTGGCCGTGGGGAACGTGCCCAGATTGACGACCTTGCCGTTCACGTGGATCTGGGCGTGGGCGTACACGCGGTGCACCTGCACGCCCAGGTACTTCTTGGCCGGCACGCCCAAGGCCCTCTCCTGGGCTTCAGCCGCCTCTTCCAGCTTGCGACGCTTAGCTTCCAAGTGCGCAGCGGCCGCATGCGCGTCGGGGGATTCCTGGGAGCGTTTTCCACGCCCTCGGCCTCGTCCGCGCCCACGTCCTCGGCCCCGCCCGCGTCCAGGAGACGGGTACAGGTCTGCGTGGTGAGCCAGGGACGGAGTGGCAGCGGGTGCAGCAGTCGCGACGCTCGGGTTGGGCGGCCGCACGCTGAAGGCGACCTCGGGGCGGATGAAGCTGTCGTGCAGGTGCGGGAAGTTGAGCTGCGCGCTCTTGCCGTAGTGCATGAGCGCGGCCTTGTCGTAGGCGTGCGCCGCCTCGATCTCGCTGCCGAACGTGCCGAGCTGCAGGTACTTGGAGCCCTGCCAGAGCTTGGCCACGAAGGGCTTCTTGACGCCCTTCATGGACACTTTGGACACGCCCCTGTACTTGGACTCCTTCATGAGGATCGTGGGCTTGGGCGCGGTGGCGGCAGCAATGGCCGCGGCCGTAGCAGCGGGGGCCGCGACGGCGCTTGGCGCAGGGGCCAGCGGTCGACTAGAAGCTACAGTACTGGTAGCAGCGACAGCAGTAGGCGCAGCGGCGGGGGCTGCAGCTGCAGCTGCAGCAGCGTTAGCGCCGCCGAGGGCCGCGGCCTTGCGCTGCTTGGCCAGGTTGGCGTCCGTGCACTTCTTGCAGTAAAAGTCTCCGGCCGGGATCTCCGTGAGCGGCGGCACGAGGCAGTACGTGTGGTACTCGCCGTCGCAGCCGTCGCAGAGCAGGATGCTGTCCCCGTTCTGGTCCGAGCCGCACACGGCGCAGCCGTTGCTGTGCGCGTGCGGGCCTCCCACCTGCGGACGGACGGGCGAGACACACGAGTTGGTCAGTTGGGAAGGCTGCGTGTTAGTTAGGTAGTTAGTTATGGAGGCAGCGCAGCTGAGGACGCACCACTGCGGCCGCCTTCTCGCGCTTGATGTTGTCGCCACGGCCGGGGAACATGGTGACGCGCAGCACAGCCTCCTTCCCCCTTTGGCTGGCGGCAACACTTGGAGGAATTGCTATGGGCGCGCGATGATGGCGCGAAAAGAGGGGGAAGTGCGACGGTATACTGGGGGCAGGTGAACGACATTTGCGAGCTGGGATTGGTTGTAACTGTGCCCGATAATTGTGGGGAATGTTTGTTTTTAACCAATCACATCTCAAAAAGCAAGAATGCTTTTCATTTTACTCCGGAGCTCTAAAATGGAGCTCCAGCATGGAAGTCCGCTTTAGTTACCTCTCTTTTGTACCGCAAATCGAGTCAGATACACGGAGCCCAGGCAAATCAGGCCCGATGTAAACTGGATCCGATTTGGATAATTTTAATTAATTGCGCAAGCAAAAAATATTGTGTTTAAAAACACACACACAATAATATACCCTGAATTGAAGCCCAGGCAAATTAGGCCCGATGTAAACTGGATCCGATTTGGATAATTAAAAAAAAACACAATATATTTTTGCTTGCACAATTTTCGAGTAGGAAGACCGGATATTAATCAGCGCCTTTGATATTTGAAAACTTTAACTGCTCTGCTCGGCCAATCTCTTCCTGCATTCTAAGATGGAAAACGCACCTTGTCGTTAGTTTTGTCTCCGCTTCAACCGCAACACATCAAATAACTATTCCCCTGTTACTAACTTGTCTACTTACAGTCAGCTAACGTGCCAGTGTGTGACAGTGAGTTAGTGTCGAGTAAATTTCACTAACATCAAAATGCCCACGCTAAGAAATTATTTTACGTGAAACTATTTGCTCAGAGCGGTAGCAACTCGAAATAATTTTAATACATCTAAACACTTGTTCTTCCTGTCGTCTACGTGCCAGCAGACATTTACGGTACCAGCAACTTCATTAGTTTGATTTGATTGCGCTTTAACCGGCTGGCTGTGTCTCAAACCGCATTCCTTCCTTTAAATTTTATCTCTTTCGTTATTTTACTTGGTTTTGCGGACTGCGAATTTTACTGTAGGCGTGATGTACAGGGCTGTTTAGTGCCGCGCACGAAGTCCTCGAAAGTGCACTAAAGTCTCACCGCACTTTCGTGCACATGAACAAAAATGGTTTATTACGAGCATAGCCCCAATTCAAATGTAACGATACTCAGAATCATTATGCTGATCTGGCGCGCTCTTCAGCATCGCCACCGGCGGCTTGTGCGACAACGGGACCGCCACAGCGATTCACTGCTTCTCCCAGAGCGTGCGGAATCATCCCCGGCATGATGCAGTAGGGCTACGTCGCCGGCTACTTGCTGGACATCGTGTTCGTGCGCGTGCTGGTCAACACGACAAGCCCCAGTTGGTGCCCACTGGTTCGGAGCCTTCCCACTCGTGCTGATGAACATCGCGCGTCTGTACCTTCCCGAGACCAAGGTGTGCCAGGAGCTCCAGACCTTGCACAAGGCCCTGTCCAACGCCATCAAGGTCTTCCTTGCCGAGGGCATGGACGCGTTCAAGTGCCATTGGATGTTGCTGACTTATCTCATGCTGCTCACGGCCGGCTTCAACTTCATGGTAAGCGGAGCTGTGGTGATACAGTCGGTCCTGTCATGACACGTTATGCTAGCTACTTTCCAGTTGCTTTGGTTTGTCCCCATAGTCACATGGCTAGTAGGACCTGTACCCAACAATGCGTAAGAGTCCGTTCGAGTTCTCAGCTGAAAAGGTCACCGTGACGAAGGTCGTGGCCAACATCGGCGCCATCACGGGCGGCACCCCGGTGGGCTACCACTCTCAAGTCTTTGGCCGCCGTCTCAGCATCATCGTCATGACCGTCATCGGCGCCGCGTTGCTGTACCCGTACAGCTACACGAGCGACACCAAAATCATGATCGCGGCCTTCTCCGAGCAGTTCTGCGTGCAGGGAGCGTGGGGCGTCGTCCCGATCCACCTCATGGAGCTGTCGCCGCCGCCGTACAGCACGCTCATCGTCGGGACTTCCTATCAGCTGGGTAATCTCATCTCGTCGGCGTCGCCGACGATCGAGGCGCGTCTCGGTGAGAACTACCCGCTGCCACCGACCGTCGAGGGCACGAGCCGCTACGAGTTAGGGAAACGCCATCTGTGTATTCATGATCTTCCTATATGCGTGCCTGGTGCTGCTCACGTGCGTCTGCCTTGAGGCTCGCGGCGAGGAGCTCGACATCACCCACGACAGTGACTTGGAAGAGGCGGCGCACAAGTGGACAAGGAGGAACTTGACAAGATCCTGGCTAATGCCGCCATGCACAACATATTAGTCAAGGAGGCCGCGGGGTCCGTGTGCATGAACTGAAGCTCACCCAACCCCGTTAAGTTAAACGGACGAGCTTATTGTATGTAGCGTAAAGCTGTAGTCAATGTTTCCTTTTAAATGCGTCAATCAGTCAAATGCTTTATGCGTGAGCGAAGTGTAGCAGTACGGGTGAAGCAAACGAAGTTAAATACACCAGGAGCACATCTTGCCGCACTACATCGGGTGCAAAAAGTCTGCACCCCCCCTGTGGATTTTTCCATTTTGAAGTCAGTTTTTGCTCAAATCAAGTGTAATTACCACTGATAGGTAGATCTCGCTTTTGCAAGTTCACTGGTGCCACCTGTTCTGAGCGAATCCGATTTGTTTTCACTATACGCTCTAAAAACCACTTTTTGGGCCGCAGAAAGTCAATATCCCCAATTTTGACTTGTTATTTGTATGGACTGCGCCTTTTCATGCCTCAATTAAGTACGTAATACAAGAAAATTGGCAATCCTAGCTGTCTTGAGAACACTTGCCGGATCATAAACCCCTGTGCATTTATCTACTCTGTGTTTCGGTGTACCTTCATTTAATTTTCATGGTGAGGTATATTGTGTTCATTGAGAGCTATAGTTTCTGACGATAGGAAGCCAACACACATATAGCCCTTCATATGTAATGTTTTAGTAAACTGTATAATATTGTTCTGTCAAAACGGAAACGTGATTTCGCTGTATATTTTACTGAAGTACTTGGTGTTAAAGTGTGAATTCCGTCCAGAATTTTTCCAAATAGGGCTGGCTTGAGGGCATCAAGGGGCTGATGGAGTGTTCAGGTAGAGATGCAAGCATTTGTATGAATCAGGGTCAGAGCGTTTATCGTGGCACGCTGCGAAGAGCGCGATAGCCCCGTTAGCCCCAACAAGATTATTTTTTAATTTTTAATTTTAAACCCCAACACCCTCAAATCTAGGACAAAAACTAGGACCAAAAGTTAGAAGCTTACATAGGCGTTGTTTTTAAGTGAAATCCCATCTTATTGTTATAAACAGACAGCTCTGGATTAGCTTTTTAAAGATGTGTCTTGCGAAGTCTCTACCATTGCCCATAATGGCGGAAATGAGATTTTAAAAGTGTCACTAATAACATATCACATTTGGGTTTTTGTCCTAATTTTTTAGAACAAAATTATCAGAATGACTTGGGTTCACTATTGGACTTCGGCCGCTACGTCGCTCGCACAGTTTCTATCTTCGTTATAGATTACACATCGTACTTAACCGGATCTTATTTTCTTCGATACAAACCCCAAGTCACTTTTGATCCTTTTTGCTGGTGATAGGACAAAAATCCGAAGTGCGTTGCGTACTTAAGTGATTTTTCGTCCTATATTCTAGGACAAAAAAGGTTGGGGTTAAGGATAAAAAGTTACAAAATTTGAGGCAACCGGCTTGATTTCATCTGTACACGTAAGGAGCTACGATAGGTACTGTATTCGGTCTACATGAGCATGGGAGCTGTATGCACTAGAATTGTGATACCTTTGCGCAGCAGCTCGGCCAAAAAGGTCACTGGGAGCATATCGATTTTACGATTTTATCCTTGAGTTAAGGACAAAAATAGCTTGGCCAATAGTAGAAACAAGTGAAACCGTCGGCGACCCTTCGCGTCCAATGCGAGCCCATCGTCGGCCCTCTGTGACCGTACCTGAGTGCGTGGATACAAATGCCAAGATAATTTTTATCCTTAACCGGTCAGTTCAGGACAAAATTGCCCCAAAATCGAGCCCGGCGGATTTGTTTCTGTCCTTATTGTTAGGATAAAATGTTTGGGGTTAGGGGCTGTTTTATTTGTGTTTTTTAATCAGCTTTGACCGTCAAAAATATATTTCAGACGGCCTTATCGACACTCCTTTTTTGAGCGCTAAAGCCACAGTGTCACACTTTGTGCTAAGTTTTGTATATCGGGATCAAATTGGGATGTGCAAGGTACCTACCAGTGCTCGGACATTACAATAAAGTATAATATTATTGGTATAATTAAGCAATTATAAATAAATGTATTGAGCAGCTAACAATAAAACTTAATGGATAAATAGGTATTGTATTTTTAACCCCATCTGGAAAGTTTTGATCGGTACAATTTAGGTTAAAATTAAGGAATTCACATGCGAAGCCCTTAAAGTGATTTCATATTGATGATCAATCCTATATTTTTCTTATTTAAGTGAATACACAATACTAACATCGGATTACGTATGATATTTTGTAGACATATAAACTAATTGTTTGAGTTTACGGTACAATTTCCTTAAGATGTACTCTGACAATAAATGTTGATGAATATCATTAATAAATGGTTCAACCAACTAACAATAATAAAAAAATGCGATAGAAAATGTCAATAGTATTTATAATAATCAGTTTTTCCAAGCACTCCTGTATTTACAGCATGCGCACACCCACAAACATTTTTCAACCACCGCCAAGGCCTTCTGTGAACGTGCACTTGCTCCACATGCCTTAACTTCTCGAGATTTGTTTTACATGATTAAATCATTTTAAATTTATAAATTCGATGAACAGTATGAGAGCTCACTTATATCATTCGACGGGTGCTGAAAACACGTACGTTGCAACACGAAAAAAACTTGGTACCCCACTACGTGGTTTTGGATATCGTTTTCACGAAACTGGTGCCTTTAAAGGCCTATTATTATTTCTCTTGACCTCAATAAATAATGCATTTCTACGACACACAATTTAGACAGCATAGTAGTATGTGTTGGGATTGCGCACCCAGACCCCGTGCGGTTAAAACTAACGGGGCGGTTCAATAAAATTATCGGCGTAAAGCGCACCACACCAAATTTGGATTGACTTTGTAGTAATTTGAGTAAATTATGATAAGCGAATCACGGAAATAGCGACGAGTAAGAAGTTTTAGTACCGTAAATGACAAAAAAACACTCGCAAAGAACGGCGAAAATGCGTGTTTTGTCATTTCTGTGTGCTGAAAATGCTTCTTTTTTGTCATCAGAATATTTTTTCCTAACACTTCAATTATGCAATGTGCTTTCTATGATATCTACGGTGCCCTTTTGCCCAGTCCGGACGTCCGTAAATAAAATTGAACGATACCATGCAACTTAAGGCGAGGGGCGCTATATCTACTCCCTGGATTCTAATTTAGTCGTAACAATAATTCTGGGATAGCAGTAACCTGGAGGGTATGCTGTGGCCAGTCCATCACAGATTAATTAGGCGGCACCTCGGTAAATGAAGCCGCTAAAACTGAAGCCGAAAAACTGGCTCCAGTAACCGGTTTGGTCTTGGTATTGAGTGAATGCTGAATGGGATCGCTCTCAACCCATCGAGACGATCGAGACGGATTTACCGACAGCTACAGACACTTATGATGGCCGGACGGATGGCCGTGGGCCAGGCGCCCGAGCGGGAAGGCATGCGCGTGCAGGCACACTTTCGCCGGCATGGACGAACAAAGGCGCGCATGGCTCGACGGGTCCGGCGGTGATGAGCAGGACCAAGAGCGTGGTCTCGGGGCCGCAGATGCAGCTAGAGAGCGTAAAAATGCTCTACGACGAGAGAGACGGGCCTGCCAACGCGCATCGACGCCAGCGGTTGGCCCTGGAGCTGCTGATACGGCGCGGGAGCGCAAGAATGCGATGAAGTGAGAGCGGCGAGCTCGCCAGCGCGAGCTGGCACCTGTCGATCCTGACTAGCCTGAGGAGGCGAAAGCTGAGGACTCCGATGATAGCGCTTCCACCGGCAACAACGTTGCTCCGGGCACAGTGCCTGCTAATGACGGACCTGCAGCAGAACGGGTTTTCAAGTTGAAAGATCTGAAACCCAACATGCCTACTCCTTGGGCTTTTGTCGCTCGCGTTATTGCAAAGAACCCGATCCGCGAATGGAAGACCTGGCAAGACGCTGGTACACTGCTCGAAGTTTTCGTTGCAGACACGGGTCGTGGCTGCACTCGTGTTACGCTTTTTAACGAGGCTGTCGACCGTTTCGATCGCGTCGTAACCCCTGGTGCAACGTGCTACTTTTCTGGCGGACGTGTAAAGCGTGCTTTCTCTTCCAGAAATGGCGTCGAGATTTCTTTTGGTTCACGCTCGGACATTCGCAGTATGCCCGATCTATCAATTGTTCCTCACATCGTGACTACCCGCATGGCCGACTTGGCGGGGCTCGAGGACAGAGCGATCGTAACCACAATTGCAGTTGTGCATGTGTTGGGTGCGCTGAAGCGGCTTCAGACTAAAAAGGGGAAGCCAGCGGAGAAGCACGACCTCCTTCTAGTTGACGATTCTGGGTGCAGCATGGTGTGCACTACCTGGAGTCATCTTGCGTGGAGCTGCGAGAATATTGCCGAGGGTGCTATCCTAGTTGTCAACGCTGCTATGCTGTCGACCTACAAGAATGTGCGCTCGGCGTCGATTGGACCCGGTTCAGAGATCCACCACGAGCCTGCTCTCGCCCGTGTTGACCAACTGCGCCAGTGGTATGGTGTCCTGTTGCCTGACCATGTCTTCGCGCCCCTCGTCTTGCCTTAAGTCGGACTTTGAGATATTCAAGTCACACCAGATTCTAGTTTTCTTTTTTAATACACGATTGCTAAATACGCCTCGTAAAATCCGTTTGCCTCACACTATAGAACTTTAGCTATCCCAGCCTACTCAAAGCTCTCGTTAGTAGATCCGGCCAAATTAATTACTTTTTGGCATGATTTTAATAAAACCACAAGATGCAACTCTATCGGATAGACTGAAATTATTAGTATGGGGTATTGGTATAAACCGCAGCACTAATGCTTAACGAAAATATGTGATGTGTCTGTCTACGATCAGGTTCGACTATAACCCGAAGTTGTGGTTCCCAAATGGTCCATGTTTATCAAGAACGAAATAGATTTTGCCTTTATTCTAAAATTTTATTTTAGTTAAGCACTCTTAATCGTAGAAAGCGAAAAGCAAGGCAGACGGCTAGCAGATCGGATTAGGGTAGATGCATGGCATCACATTCACCCAAGCGCCAACACAGGTTGTGTTCGCTACCGTAGCGACGCTACGAATGGGGCAACAAACGACTCCGACGACAATCTCGGGGTCGAATTGCACACGAAAAGCTTATCCTCACTGGAGCAGGCGATACGACAAGACATTTACATGCTTGCGCAGGCGCAACTGGACACGCGCACGGCAGCCCAAAACCGCTGTGGCAGATCTAGATTGTGTCGAGTTGCTGGTCTTTTGATCGGCACGGTTGTTAGGATTCTTTTAAGTAATCCAATGTACCTCATCGTTTTGAATGATTCATGTAGCACTAGTATAGAGTGGGAACAGGAATTCTCCTTGTGACCAATATAATACGAAGTAGTATGATACATATGCACTTCTACTGGAGCTTTTTGTGATCTAATTTTTAAATTGAAAAAAATCAGAATTCTTGCAAGTTTGACTATAATCGGATCTATGACGTGTTACTTTCAAGATCATATTGTACTCTTGAGTTGTTCGAACGCTTCGTGTTACTCGGTAGTTTGGTAACATGCCTAGCCTCAGTTCAAGAAGCAGACGGAGATGACTCTGGAATTGCATGCAAGGAGAGCATCAAATGGGTAAACTTAACCCCCCAAACCCTAGACCTTTTGATTGCACCCATTTACCGAAACCCTAGACACGATAATTTTGAGAGACTGTGATAACTGACGAAGAAAATATCTAAACAACAAAAACAAAGGATTACATAAATTTGAGGCATCACCAGCAAAAGCCAGGTGGACCTACCAAGGCCTGCGTGTACCCACATAACATTTGGTGTACACACATCAAGTAGCGGTTGAAACGCAATAACCGAGGGGACTGACAACAATCCCGACCAGTCATTCTGTAGCCAATCAAATCGTGAATATAGTCAATAAATATCCAATCATGTTCCTGCGTGATTCCACCAGATTGCGAGGGGATCACATTCCAATTAGCAGTGGAGGTCAAAGTCGGCAGGAGAACCCGGTAGCTCTTTCCGCCAACGCCATCGGACGCCATGACGCGCCCAGCATGGAGCGTTGTGGTGTTAAACGCACCGAGCGACGAAGCAGAGATGTTTCTCGGGACGTTCAAGCGCTACACAGTGGCAAGAAGTAACGCTGTTCCGTGCACGATATGCCTGCATGTTGAGCTACATCTAATGCGATACCGCATTTTGGAGTGTGGATCACCAGCATGCACACGTGCGTTTCCGGGTCTTACGTGTTCATGGAGGTCGGACCCTGAAGTGTTTGAAGACCGACGAGATCTCAATCTTCGAGTACTTAAATCATGCGGGTCCGGTCCGAGACCCACGCTAAGAATTCCTGACTGCTGCTCACATGGCCTACATTCGAGAGATGAGCGCGTTGCGAATGAAGCCAGCCCGAATCCGAAACTCCATGACCAGGAAGTTCAACCTCGCGGTTGAGGATCTACCGTCACTCGCAAAGATTCAGAACTTCGCAAACTACTACAAGAAGAAGAAGTTGCTGAGCAACGACTGCTACGACGATGTGGTGTCCTACATCCGCCAACACAAATTTACAGGAGCAGAGAGCGAGACTCAACCTTTTGTGTTTGGAGCACGATCGGATGGTAATGGAAACCCACGGATCGGAATCGGCTCGGGCGAGGACCCTTGCGTCGTCGGCGTCACTACAAGTTGAACCAAGTGGGCTACCCAGTTCTCGCTTGTGGAATCTCGGATGCATATCGGTCGTTCCATTTGGTGGCGCTGTTTGTGATGTCCCAGCAGCAAGAGGTGCAATTTTGCGAAGCGTTAAGTTCTCTTCGTCGCGTGTACGAGCAAGTCGTCAACAAGAAACTCGCCGTCCGCTACGTCATGGGAGACGGGGGTGATGCGCAGTACAACGGTTGTGTGAGTGTGTTTGGGCCGGACAACAACTTCATCTACCTGATGTGCTTCTACCATGTCGTCGTCAAAGTGTTTAAGTAGACGAAGGCGTTATCAATGGAGTCCAAGACGCGTTTGACGAAGGACATCTACGATATGCACTTTTGCCGGTCTCCCCAACAGTTTGTACGTCTACGAGATACCTGCATGGTTCAGTGGAAAGCCAACCCCGAAACGAAGCCCTTTGCAGAGTACTTTGTTGAGCAATGGCGCTTAGCGGCAAGTTCCACCAGTGGCAATGCTTCTACACTTCGCAACGACCAGCAATCCTATCGAGCAGCACAGCAAGGTCATTAAGCGTGACTACTCCCTTCGCAGCCAGCTGAAAATGGGGACGTTGTTCAAGCAACAGGTTGAGTGCTACTTCACGGGGTCCAGCAACGAGCGGCAGTTTCGCGCGCAACCCGATATTCCCCGGGCTCTGAAGAGACGTGTTACTGAACTGTAGAAATCAAAAACGCTTTACGAGGTATTTCCAGGCATCGGAAGTGGCTTCGAGCAGGCGGTGGGACGAGGAATTAAGTTTGTTGTTACGCTGCGGACACCTCGGATTTTTGTGCCGTCGAAGAAGCGCACCGAAGAGGTCATCGCTGTCTCCGCTCAACTAGGCGACAATTACGAGGAAGTTACATCCGATGCACACTAGTTTCGTCGTAGTGTCCGCATAGTCTGTAACTCTAAATCAAATTCTCCACTGCTAAGCGGAACTAACACTTCTACCTCTTTCCCTTCGATGAGTACAATGTTTCAGACAGAGACAGAACCGCGTTTGCTATGGAACCATTGCTTTCTTTCATGTACGTATACGCTTATGGTAGAAGCTCACCCTGTTATCATCTTGTCGGCCCCCTTCGAATAATACTTTTGTATGGGATATGCGGACTACAAAACTGGTTTAAGCTTAACAAGTCCAGTCACGTTTGTATACGCTTTTGGCAGTTTACGCACATCTTCATATTACTCACAAAATCTACGCTTTCATCTTGAATCATGCCCCCTTCGTTTGATAAAGGTTGCAGGAGGCTAAACGGACTCTAGTATGAACTTAGTGGATATGATAGACAGAATCTATATGCGCTTTTTAGTGTAATTGAAGTTTCGTGGCGATGGTACTTGGTATCAATTGGTTTCATGTCCCCTTCGGTCAATACGCACATGTGAATGTTAAAATCACAAGTAATGGTTTGTTTTGGTATCATTTTATTAGGATCGTATCCGGGTTTGCTCTGGTTGCACAATCTCTTCTTCTGTGTCGAAGTAAATCGTTTACGGAGCCCCCTTCGGTTAATATTAGGCATATGCATGTTGTAGTACGGGATGTGGTTTCCCAGACTAACTATGTAGTAGATGCGTAGCCGCTTATGGTCTCATAGTACCTGGCTACCTCACCTTTAACAGGCACACGTAAGTAAAATCTGAATGTAAAATGAACATGTATTAGTTTGCTGAACCCTCACACTCTCCTAAACCGCACGTACAGGTGAACCAGAGCTGATCTCCATAGTTCACCGTAAGTTCCTCTCCGGGGTGAATGGGTTTTTCCACAATTACCAATACCTTCACGCGTCGTCGGTTCCGAACTTCAATAAACTTGCACTTTGCTTGGCAGGAATCGTTGATAAACCTGGTGATGTTCCCAGCCTTGGCTGCGTCGATGTATACAGTGTGTTTTTTCCTGCTCTTGGTCATACTCGCCGTGGTTTGCAGCTCCAACGCGTACTCGGCTATTTTCGTATCTGCTTTGAAGTCATGCAGAGTGAGTTCACTGACGTATTCGCCAATCACTGCGTCGACCGGTATAAACTCCGTAGCTCGCACACCGATTCCGTATTCACACTGCACCGGCTCCACACCGCCATACTCGTAGGCCGTGTTAGAGCAACGACCTTTTAGCGCGCAGTTGCTCTTGGAGCAGAAAATGTCGGTGGTAGCATTCTTGCACGTATCCCTGAAGCAGTCATGGGAGCAGCTACACGCATCCATTTTGTCGATGTCCGGAAAAAGTAGTTTCGCTGCCTTAAGTTCCTTGGCGTAAATACACCTCCGTAGTTTCTTGACTCCTTCCGGCCATGCTACTCCCACTGGAGTGCTCCCCGCCGACTGGTGAAGCTCAATAGGACGTCCATGTGCCTGGCTCAAGGCAGTGTTCACCTCTACACTTATTGTGACTGCTGGGGGTTGATCGAGTTCTTCAGTTGTCTCTGCCGAGTAATCGTAGATACGCTTGCCAGTCGATAACGGTAAAGCTTTCTGCATGTGCCTAGCGCGAATGTTCTCTCGAACGCTGGGCAGTCGCAAGTACTCGCGCAAGTACTGTGTCTTCATGGTGCGAGGGTAGTAGATGCGCCCAGCATCGCACCGTCTTGCGCTTCTTCCTATCAGACTCTCTGCGCAATTTTCCCGTTGGCCCGAGGGTTATTCTTCGGTTTCATTCTTCGTTGCCTTGCTTCGTGTTGTTGCGATGACGTCTGGTTCAGCGCTTGTATTGATAAGGGGAGGGACATCACCAGCTTCATCCGTTAGGTCGATCACGGTACCACAGTTGGTGGCGGTGGCTGTCAAAACCGTGGTCGAGATGTCGGCGTAGTCTGCTCTCAAGTCAATGACGTCGTCAAGTGTAGGTGTATCACTTTCATGCTGTAAACAACGTGCACTACCTTCTTTGTGCTGTTGAATTGCGTAAGAAAATGTGAATACAGCCAACATAACCGAGTCTAAAGCAAAGGCTGGCTTCGAAATGATCCCGATAGTATCGTTGTGAGGCTTGTTGTGATGTCATAAAATAACGAATTAATTATTGAGTTAAAGATTAAAGCAACTGTGAAAGCACAATACCTGGATTCTACTAACATCAGTTTAGTTTTTGGTGAGGCACATTACAGTCATTTAGTCTAGCCAACGACTCAGTCAATGTCCGTCCAGCAGAAGCCTACACATCTACTGCCAGCTTGCTAGCTACTGGTACTGGTGTTAGCACATGCGTGTCGGGCGGGCACGCCATCATGTGTGAGCCGGTCAGCATATTCTACTAATATCATTAACAACACAGTCATAGCTAGTGTTTGGTGAGGTACAATACAGTCATTTAGTCTAGCTAACGACTCAGCTAATATCCGTCCGGCAGAAGCTTACACATCGTGTCAGCTCGCTAGCTACTGGTACTGGTTCTAGCTCATGCAAAACAACGTAGTTATAACTTGCAGAATTGTTATCCATGAAGTTGAACCAATTTTTTATTCTTGCAATACAGAAGTAATACAATAGTAAGAACGCTGGTACAGGCCTGGCTAAATTCAGCTTCAGAAGTCATATTGCGCCACCACAGAGGTGGATGTCAATTTTGCGTCCTCTGTTATTTTATCAGTACCTGTATGCACCAAACGCTACAGCTCTACAGGAAGTACAAAATTGCTGGGGCAGTCTCCGCCATCAATTAAGTTTTTGTGAATTCTATTCAGAGTCATCGTCACCGTGGACCTCAACAATAATATGGAACTGCCCGTAACTTATCCTGTAATTAAAAAAAGACTTTCACGACCATTAACATAAAAATTGTTAAATGGTTATTGAGTCTCCTAGTTACGAGCTAACTGGCCAAAGAATAATTCCGTAGTTTTATTAAGCAAAACTATATAAGCCTATAAGTTCAATACAACATCCATTTTTTTAATTAACGGCTCCAAAACAGGAGACTAGCAAAAAGTTTACACATAAAGCCGAAGTGAGCAATACGTTTCAAGCTTCGAGATCCCGTGCGTGAGCAGAGTGAGCGCGCCCAAGTTACGCCAATGCGTAACTCAGACTCCGAGAGGTCACTCGGAAAAGTGAGAGCGCATGCTCGGTTTAAAACGAGCGCGAGAATGACGGTTGGGAACTACTTGAGATGGCTGCATGGAGGCGATTCAATAGTGTTTGGGTGCGACGTAAAGTAGCCAGCTGCTCATTGGCTAAAATGATTTTTGAATGACCCTGCTGATCTTTTCATACAAATTTCAAGATGTCGGACCCGTGGATACTTACTGACCCGTAAAAAGCAAAAAAGTGAGCATGTGCGGTATTGACTGTGCCATGCTGAACGGTATCTCTGTAGGGGTCGCCCATAGAAACCGTGGAAAAAGTGGTGATCAATATGTGTCGTACTTACCGTTGGTTTGATGCATTGCATCTAAGCCACACCTGATTAAGATGCATGCATCAAATAATAAGATGCGTGCATCTTATTCATCTCGAGGTTAATGTATCAGCTGACCAAGGATGAAAGTCGCATTTAAAACGCAAAATTGTTAAATTAGATCTCACTTCAACCAAAATATCATGAATGAATGCCGCTCGCTAGGCTCAAACCATGACCATGACAGGATCTTGACCGTGCTGACGGGGAAACGCGCTCTCGTCGCCCCAATGAGTACCATCAAACACACGCTCATCGCTGAGAAAACTCGATTCATCCACCGGCGCGTCGTCCGGCAGCGCGACGTCATCTGGATCTCCCATCAAGCGCTCCATCTCGCGAATACTCTCCAGCACCTCGCCACTCACAGAAAGATCGGGGATCCATGAAGCCGAACCGCTTTCAACCAGATCAGTGACCGTATCAAACACCCGTGGTGCAACCGCTTCCTTGGCTCCATGGTTTGAGTAAATGAAGGCCAATTTGATCACTCTGTCGTTAGTCAATCGGTTCCGGCGGGCCGAATGAATGAACTTGAAAATACTCCATGATCGCTTTGATGCCGCTGACGATGTCGGTATGGCGAATATTCTCTCAGCAATAGGCGCTAGCAGAGGATATGTATCGCGACCGTCCTATGACCACCATTTGGATGGAGGTGACCTGTAGTAAATCGCGCGATGTTCCTCGCCCCAATTGAGTTTGTCTCGCAAGAACTCGGTCACCTCGAATTCCAGTTTTAACCGCTTCTGTTCATTGTACCCAAGTAGAGCGCCCAGTTTCACAATATCCTGGATGGCTTTGACCTTGTCCTCCCCCACGAAAAAGCTGGTGGGTTTCGTGTGGTCGAGCAAGTAAGACATACCCATGGCGGATTTATGAATAAACCGCCACCGATAGTCAATACGATTTTTGAAGTCGTGCTGCAGCGAGTTGGGAACGCCAGGAACACTGGAATTGTACACCGGATGCCGACTCAGCTCCCAAAACTGCCGATAAATAATTGAAAGACACAGGGTATCCTTCTCGAAATGCGCCAGACACTTGTGAATAGGCTCCAAAAGTTGGAGAGCCACTCCACCCTTCGCCCAAAACACCTCCGAAACCACAAGACTGGTCAAGCGGGCAACCGTGGCATCATCGTACTTGCTGAGTAGCTCCTCGTCCGAAAACAACTCTCGAATCACAACTTCGTTCTCCATGACCAGTTTAATGCACTCATACGCCGAATACCACCGTGTCGCGACCGGAAGCTTCAAACCCCGCTGACAGCCATCGCGATTAGACTCTTGAATACTCCGTAACCGTGCGTTTGTTGCAGTGTGACTCCGAATAAACAGCGAAATGTCCTTGGCCTCCTTCAGCAGCGTTTTTAGGGTATCAAACCCCAAAACGTCTTTCATCAGCAAGCCCAGCGCATGCGCAGCACAGCCAGTAGCTAAAAACCCAGGGCGCGTATCTTCCAAAATCGCCCACGCACTTTGCATGTTAGATGCATTGTCAGTCGTGATGGATACGACTTTACCCACTCCAATTTCACTCTCAATCTCATCAATCACTTCTCCAATCATTTGAGCCATGAATGCTTCACTCTTGACGGCCTCTCCAGTAACTCGGCAAGACCATAGCAAAGGTCGAATCCCAGGGGCAACGATGATAAATTTTATTAGACTCTCACGGCGTGGATTTGACCAACCATCCGACACGAGAGCAACAAATGGTATATCTTTCAGAGCCGCGATAACACTTTTTCTCTCTTCAGCGAAGGCAAAATCGAGCAAGTCCTCAGCCAAGTCGTGCCGACTGGGTACGGTCACGGCTGGGCAAATGCACGCAAACATTTGCCGGAAGCCAGGAAGCTCGACAACTCTAAACGCCACCGATGTCGTGTAAAACATCACTGTAATAGACATTTGCCAGCGAAAAGTTCTTGATGAGCTGTTTTCATGTACCACAGGAGCCGTCGTTTCCTCCTGCACTGGTCCATCTCGGCTGTCTTCACTGGAGGAGCTGCGCGGTCGCTTCTTCTTCTTCCTCGCTTTCGCTAAAGCCGCCTCTTTGTACTGGTTTCGAAGGAACGCTGGCATGGAGGGGCACTTGGTGGCATGGTTGATCATGCCGCGCGAAGGTTGCACCCGAGTCAAGGTCTTGCCGCAGTGATTGCAGGTCGCGCCCTTGTACTTGCGACGCTCTGTGCCCTCGACGACGGTGAACTCGTCCCAAATGGTGGCGCTTGGTCTTCCTCGCCGTGCCGTGAAGCACAGCGAGGTTGTTGCCACCAGGAGCAGCAGCAACCACATCCTTGCTGGACGGAGGACTGCTGGTGGGAAATTTGAAGTTTGAAGGAAACTTAAGAGTGGCTACATTTGGTGTGTACCACACACTTAAGATGCAGAAAAAGATGCAATAAGATGCAGTGCATCTTACCAACGGTAGTCGTACTTAAGCCGTTCCCGGACCCTTATACTCTCCCGAGCTTTTCAAGCTTCGAGAACAGTAGCGCGCCGCTAGCGCACGAGGTCTTCCAGCTAGGCTAGAAGCACAGCTTCGCTGTGCCTCTATATAGGTTTTTATAGGTCCTTTCTAAGTTGCATTCGGCAACTTTGTGGAGGAAATGGTGAAATAACAGGAATTTTTCTAAACAGTTTCACGTTTCTAAATAGGGGTATGGCGCGTCCCGCGCCATACAAAAGCCAAGTGAGCGGGTGTTTTTTACGAAAAAATCAGAAGGTGTACCGACAGAAATGCGAAAAGCCGCTTATGCTTCCAGCTTTAGCTGGAAGAACACAATAAGACCGAGCATGTAGAAAACCTCAAATTTCAGGACCGCAGACACGACTTTTCCAGCACGAACGCCAACTGACGCACCGCTGAAATGATGGGCTCCTTGAATATTTTTGCCAATTTAAACGTTACACCAACATCAGGAATTCCACGATGGGTTTGTCTACGGGTATTCATCTCTCGCTCAAATAGCTGCAAAAGCCATGAGCGCTGGCACTGGCAAATGATTTTTG
>JAIKVH010000004.1:23967-40608 GCA_024679275.1 Phytophthora niederhauseri
CCCCCCCGAGACAAAGTGCAATAGATTTATTTAATCAAATGGAAAAAATATGTGCTACAAACCCTGCTTGCGCTGTAGCAACACGCCTAAGCGAAGTCGTGCCTGCGGCCCGAAGAAGCTCTAAAATTTGAGGTATTCTATATATTGTGTCCCATTGGGTTGTGTGACCTTATCCAAGATGAAGACATACAATTCCACGATGTAAATGCAGCTAATGTATAATAGTTATGGGTGGAATTCGCTGCTACGCCATGTATTTGCATTATACCTTGTACCTGGGGCCATCGTCCTTACCTGCTTGCTCGTGATTTGCCGGCCTGGTTAAGAACGACATGAAGCTGGTTGCAGGTGGCTGGTCACACACGATTAAACACATCTTGATCTGCGCCAAAGCATGCTGAGCGCAATTGTTTTTAGCCGCTAATACAAGGTGCAGCCATCTCCACTTTCCATCCGACGAACGTAGTATCATGATGTATACAGCACTAGAGGAGCGCTATTTGCGTACAATCTTCCCACAAGCGAACGGAACGTCTGGCGTCCGTGGCTGGTGTATGGCAGTTCCTAATGTCGGTGAGAGTTCAAAACTCGACGATACGTTGCGTGTGATTCTAAACCACCATAAATCGAACACCTTCGGAAATCACGCAGGCTCCAGCGCGACAACACCAATTTTCGCGTTTTAACCTTTTAATTAAAGTTCTCACTGGGGCCCAGGTATTATGTGACCCATTGTCCCGTGAAGAAGGAGTCTCTTGGAGCACATTGCGAAGAACCACGGTGAGTTCGGTCCGCTTTACGGACGGCACGACGGTTCATATGCAGTGTCATGGCTCGCAGCAGCTTACCGATGGGCCTGGACATCAATAAGCGTTCACAGTACGGTCAGAACGCTGTTCAAGGTGGAAAGTAGCCAACCTTTGTTGCACGACGTATACTTTAAATTTACAGTTGTAGCTTGAGGAGACCATGGTTTCATTCCATCACAGTCGTTAGTTTTGTTTACTCGTCCAAAATCTAAATTAGGTATTTACTCGAGTTGTACTAGCTGAATATCTCTTCCCCACTGTTCCCTGTTTGACTTGAGCTCTAGTAGTAGAAATCTGAAGTGAGCATTGAAAAGGAGATCTAGCCTGCAGGACGCCTGGCTGGAGCGGCGTCCGTTTCTGCTCTAGGAGTTTCCTAACTGCTTCGCCTCCTAACTACTCCGTTGCTGCTGCAACTACCCGATGGCGGGTAACACTTCCCCCTTCGACTAAAACCTGATTAACTTTGCAACGCGATTCCGTGGGCCGCTGCCATTGCTTTGACGGCCGGGTCCTTAGCGTGCTGGACTGCAAATCGTTTCACGACTGCCGGAACATCTTCCAATAGATTCTGGGCAGGTTCCCACGAGTTCTCCTGGTCACTTAGCCCACGCCACTTGACGAGCAGCTGATGCACTTTGCTTTCAGTGTCGTACCGGGCTTCTAGCAGTGCTTCAACAACGTGACCCTCACTGTTATGAGCCACGTGAGCGAGCAAATCCTCTGTCACATTCAGAGATGCATCTGCGTAGAACTTGAGCCTGCTTGCGTGTGCTTCCTTGGTCTCGCCAGTCAGGAGATTTTCAATAGTGAACACCCAATTGGACGATGTATCCACAACTCGGGCAGGTCCACACCATTTAACGCGCAACTTCGATCGTCTGTGACTCCAGACGTCAGCATACAAGACGTAGTCGCCGATAGCAAATTGTGCCATCTTCGCACCATGCTTACGTGCTTTGGCTCGTCCTTTGCTGCGTGCTGCGTTGCTGGCAACTGCTATGCGCTTGTGGAGGGCTTCCAACGCCGTGCGCAGTTTTTCAAAGTTTGCTCCACGAGTGGTTAAGCACAAGCTGGACGATCTTGATCACTTTGGGCCATTCGGCTTCGGGGAGTCGCCACTCAGAGAGCAATGCACGAGCACAGCGCAGTACCTCCCGCATCACCACCTTGACTGTGCCATTGGCCCACGGGCAGCGTGGGGTCGTAAAGTGATGATGAGCTCCCAAAGCTCGTTGCAACGCGGAGATCACTGCATTTTTAAAGTGTGTACCCTGAACCCATGTAGTACAGATACCAAAAGCGGCAAACCAATCCAGAAGAGAATCAAACGTGATGTCCGCTGTAGCCGCCATTGTAGGAATAAGCCACACGTAATGAGAGGCGTCATCTTTCACAACGAGGACGTAAGACTCGCCCGAGGCTGCCTCGTCCATGGATAGGTAGTCCCAGTGCAGCAATTCGTTAGGTTTTTCAGCGTGCAAAGCTTCACCAAGAGGGCGAGGCATTGGAGGACCCCCGGACACGCTCGCGCAATGCAAACAGCGCGACACAAATCGTTTCACGTCGGATACCAGATCAGACCAGAAAAAATTCTTGGAGATTGCCTCGATAGTCACCTCTGCTGTGCGGTGCCCTGCAACTCCAACATGGCCAACAATGCAGATGCAAAGGTGCAATTCCGTGGCCTCCGCCGGCAACCAAATCCTGCCGTCGCTGTCACGAACAATGTTGTCGGGGGCCAGCTCTAGCCCATGAGGCGCGGAACTCTGACGTTGCGCGTCTCGAATCTGCTCGAGTGTCGGCCACACAAATTCATCATCTAATTGGTGCGAAGGCGGCAACGATACCAAACGGATTGCCGCGACAGTCGAAAATGTAGATCCCCAACGAGACAAAAGATCTGCCCACACATTGTCGTCGCCCGCGATATCATGTATCTCGTAGTCGAGTGACATCAGGAGAAGTGACCAGCGATGTAATTTATCAGCGGTATACTTCGCCACTGTAGTTGGCGCAAAAATGTAGCGAATGTTGCGATGATCTGAGGAAGACACAGTAGTTGGCGCAAAAATGTAGCGAAGATTGCGATGGTCTGTGAAAATACTGAAACCATCAGGACGACGAACAAGATAGTCCGCTCTTTTGCAGGTTTCGACGATGGCATACACCTCCTTCTCGACAATAGCCCAGCGTGTAGCTCCACCCGAAAACGCTCCCCTGAGCATCATTAGTGGCTCGTGGTGTTGGTCCACAAAGTCACGCTGGACATGATCGAGCGGCACTTGTGTGATGGCTGCACCCCAATGTTCGTCGCTGGCATATGCAAAAACACACAAGCGCTTCTCTGGGTTGGGATGCGCCAAGGTGAGCGCATTCGCCAAAGCATCTTCGCGCTGCTGCAGTGCTGCCGCTTCCGCACTCAACCAGCCCACTTCAGCCAGCAAAACCTGGCGCACCTTCGACTTTTTACGCCCACCAGCACTTGCATACATTCTCCATAAAAGTCGTGAGAGGATGGATCAGCTTGCTGAAAGCTGGGAGCGATGAACGCATCCAATTAAGCGCGCAAATGAATTGCTGCAGCTCTTGACCGGTTGTCTGAGCAGGCAGCTGGCGCAAAGCGGAGATTCTGGCTGGGTCGTGCCGGACACCGTCGCCGGAGACGACACGGCCGCACCACAACGCCTCAGTCATGAAAAACTTGCACTTTTGGGGGTTAAGTTTCAATCTCTTCTCCTCGCAAATAGTGAGTACCCGGTGGAGAATACGTAGCAGCTCCTCGGGTGATTCAGCCTATCCCAACAAGTCATCTATCCAGATAAGAAGTCCATTGTTGTAGAGATCACCAAACATAGCTTGGACTGTAGATTGCACGTAGGCGACGCTATTAGTACCGTCCATCAGCACACGTGTCGGGGTAATTTATCCATCCTCGGTCAGAATCGAGTAGGTCTCTTGGCAATCGACGGCCACCGCAAACTGCCAAAAACCCTTGAAGAAATCTAACGAGAAATAGAACTTCATACCGCGCAGGCGATCAAACTCCACTTCCAGGATCGGCATCGGCCACACCATCTGCACGACGCGCTTGTTTGGTTCGCGGACGTCGACTGTCATCCGATGATTGTCGCCTTTAGGTACGATGTGAGGCGGCGAACACCATTCGCTACTGGGATTTCTATAGCAGAGGCCGGTGTCCAGCAGCATTTTGACATGTCCGGCTAGAAATTTGCGATGCGCTGCTGAATGTTGGCGTGCTCGGCAACGCACTGGCGTTGCTCCTGGCTTCAACTTGATGCGCATTGGTGGCATGCCAACTGGGGGATCAGCGCCGAGCGCCATTCGGAAAAGATCTAGCTTCTCTTCCAGTATATCGCGCACCTCGTCCAGGAATTCTGCAGACGCTCCTTTTGCTTTAGCGTCTTCAATTCCCGCAGCGAGAGCAGCCATTGCTGCATCTACTGCCGCAGGATCACGAAGTGGAACTGGAAAACAGACACTATCTTCTGTCTCGCTCAATCCCCGCTCCTCTGGCGTTGGCTCCGCCCGCTGGACTCCGAAAGCACAAACACCCGCCTTCAGCCCCGGCGTGCCAACGTCACTGAGATCCTATTCAGACTGCACCGCTTGGGCCGACTCCATGAGTTTGTGAGGGTCGTAACCCGGACGCTCCATAACGGCATCCGAAAGCAAAATATCGCCGACTCCAAGCGGAAGAGGTACCGGAGACAGGAGACAAACTACATTTGTAGTACGTGCTGGCCACCTAAGGTATCAAACCGCAAGGTGAGGTTTGTTTCCTCCGTAATAGTGATCGGTGTTGCTCCCACACCTCGGATGACTTGGGGACTTGCTAACGTGCGCCTCGGCAGCCACACATGCTTAGACTGCAATTGCTCCACTAGACGGGGTGCAATCAGGCTCACCTCTGCGCCACTGTCGGGCTTAGTGAAAGTATCCACACACTCCATCACACGACACGGTAGAATCCGCGATGCACTTGTCGTCGGCGCCTCTGCGCGTCTTGCCACACTGACGGTACGATTATCCGGGCGAGCTTTCCTTCCAGTCTTCGAGTCATACAGCTCCTTCGCCTCGTTGAAGTCCTTGATCAGCGGGCACTGGAACACCGAATGCGTTAAATTATTGCACTTGAAACAGGATCGCTGCGGTCGTGGTCCACCGGCATGCTGCGGCTTACCACGGCGTGGCCCAGCTTTGTTAGCTGGTGCCGCAGCGCCAGTAGCCTGTGCTGCGGCTGGTTGGTGGCGTTGTGCTCCACGCGAAGTCGGCTATTCTGGCTTACTGCCTGCTCGGCGACCGTTCTTTCCTTTCTGCTGCAAATGGGACGCAGCATTGTTAGTCGGTTGAGCAGCCAGAATATGCGTCTCGAACTTCATGAACTCCTCCATTTGCGGTCGCAACCAGCGAAGGAAACTTGATACATCTTTCTTCAACGACTTTCCTGCAGGGCGCTCCCGGCTGTCCTTGATAGCTGCCCGAAAGACTGCTGGCCGCAGCGCGTCAACTAAATACCCCACGACGCGCTTCGGGTCTTCATGTATGATGCTCTCCATATTCACACCATCGACCGCACTGTAAAACTCGGCCAGTAGACGCGACATCCTGGATTCAGCAACTTGAAGCTGCACATCCACTGATAGTCCACGCATTGCGACATCTAGCTGCTTGTAGGCGGTGAAATCGGGGTTCCTTGCGTCGAGAAAATATCGCTTCCAGTCGTCTTCACTGACTGCAGACTCTGGCTTGAAAAACTCAAAACGGCAGATGCGAACCAGCGTGCTCTGCTCAATACACGCTCCGATGGGCATAACAAATACTTGTGCCTGCGTACCCTGGTTCAACGCGTCCACCCGCCTCCTGTAGGCCATGTAGCAGTCCATAAACTCTCGCTTCTCCTTCTGGGAGCTCCCGCGATACAGAGGCGGCACTGGCATATTCGCCCCCGTTGCTAACGTGACTGTCGGCTCTCGAGCCGGGTGGTCACGGACTTCATGTTCTACTTCCCCAGCACTATCTGCAGCTGAGGATCCGGCAAATAGTCCCCAACGAGCTTCAACGTGGGGGCGCACCGCTTCGGCTAGACTGTCCAGCCTCTGTTCCTGCTCTCCCATTGCGGCCTCGGCGGCCCTAAAGAGGCGAACATGCTCTTCTATCCGTCGTCTCTGCTCCATCACTTGTCGGCGGAGCTGCTCTTGCTGCTCTTGCTTCGCGAGCTGCCTCTCGTGCTGCTGCTGCAAATACTCGGACGTCTTCGAAGCGATGACATCCTGCTGCTGTCGCACGTGGCTAATCTGCTCCACAGCGGAGCGGTGGGCGGCGGCTGAGGTCTGCGCTAGTCGATCAATCTGGCGCCTGGCATGTTGGTCTCCGATGTTGCGCTGGACAGACATTGTCGTCGTCGTCTCGTGCGTCACCAAGTAGTCCTCTCCCTCGTCGAGTGACTCGTCTTCGTAGCCCGGCCTTGGAACTACAGCGCCGTCGCTTGGTTCGTACTCCATAGCTCTCAGGAGCAAAACAATTCTTTGTTTCCTGTTTGACTTGAGCTCTAGTAGTAGAAATCTGAAGTGAGCATTGAAAAGGCGATCTAGCTGCAGGACGCCTGGCTGGAGCGGCGTCCGTTTCTGCACTAGGAGTTTCCTAACTCTTCGCCTCCTAACTGCTCCTGCAACTACCCGATGGCGGGTAACACGATAGTACAAAAAAAAGAATAATGTTAGCACATCACATTATATTAGTACTTTAAAGTACTAGCAAGGATGCTGATTCTGTCGCTCATAGTACTATTGTAAATCCCTAGAAGTCATATACTATGCTATGTCTAATTTTGAATACTGTATTATTTTTTTTGTATTACTGATATCACTATTAATACTTAGTTCTCACACCGATACTCCGATAGTGCTTTTAACCTATTTCTGCTGAGCTCTCAGCGCCCTACGCTTTTCAAAGACGGGAAGCAGGTTGCCATTCGGCAAGGCGGCTTTCCCTACCGTTCCTCCCTTACTACAATCTGAATTGCTCGCTCGTCGCAGCAAATGTCTTCGGGCCGCTTCTCGACATTTGAGGATGAGATCCTTGGCCTCGAGTGGGTGCAGTGTCTGCATATTCGCCAGCATCTTCATCGTCGCCCTGTACACGAACGAGTACTGCAGTCGAGCGTCGACATTGGAAGGAGTTGTAGCAGCCACTTTGGCGATACTCGGTCGCAGCGCGAGTGCGGTCTGTGCGTTTTGCGAGGTCGGAGATCCCACCGGGTCCGCGTCGTCTACCGTCGTCCACGCCAGCTTGTTCCGAGTACGGTGCTCCGGGAACTCGAGCAGCAACTGCTCGTAGGGCTCGTGGTCGAGTCGATACAATTCGCTTATCGTGAGGGCCACCGCTGTCTCCAACCGTGAGATTCCATACAGCAATGCCAGCTCACCGAAGTGGTCGCCTCGCTCGCGAGCAAACTCACTCGAGCCAGTCTTGATCAAAATGCGGCCGTGAGCGATGAAGTACATGCTGCGATCCACATCTCCGACCACGAACACCTCTTCGTTCTCCGAGCACACGACGTACCGCAAACACACGAGCAGCGCGCGCAGGAAGTGTTCGTCAAGCGCTCGGAAAGACCGGACCTGGGCGACGAAATTGCGAAGTGTAGTTAAAATAACGTCCTCATACAATGCCCGAGATACGCCCGACACGGCAGCAAACTCGTGCTCACCACGGCAACGCCGCCATAGCCGAGCGTAGTAGGCCTTGATCTGCCGCTTTAGAGCCTTTGGAAACGAAATTGCGAAGTGTAGTTAAAATAACGTCCTCATACAATGCCCGAGATACACCCGACACGGCAGCAAACTCGTGGTCACCACGGCAACGGCGCCATAGTCGAGCGTAGTACGCCTTGATCTGCCGCTTTAGAGCCTTTGGAACTCCGTTTTGCACCACATAGTGCTGTAATTCCCCCAGGCTCTGCTCGAATGCAGCTTCCTTACGAGCACGTGAATCCAACAATTCGGCTTGTGCTCCGACGAGCGCTCCGTAAATGTAGATACTCCACAGTGTGATCGCAATCTCTGCGATAAGCTCTAGCGGGTTCATGGACAGAATGTCACCGTAAAATAGCGTCGAAATGCACTCCATCGAGAACAAAAGAGACCGAAGATACTTGCGCGCGAGCGAGATACTCGCTAGATAGAATGTAGACGAACTCTCACTCAGCATCCGACCCGTGTGCTCAAGCACCGTGTCCCCTTTGGCGATGTAAGTGAGCATACCGGACGTGGACAGCCACGATGTGCCGTAGTAGTGGAATCCCACCTCGCTTATACCAAACCAAATGCAGGCTAGGATATGCCCCGTTGCTAGATATGAAGATAGGCCGCGTACGAAGTACAGAACAGCCTCGCTTACAGAAAACTTGAGGTCGTGGATCACGTACTGTAGAAATTGCTCGGATAAATGGTCAATTCGGCGGATAAGCAGCATCCGATTCATCCGTAACATCCAACGAGAGGCCCACCACGAGGCATCGATAGATAATCCAAGAGAATGGGAAAATGGTACGCGGATTTTATCCGAGATAAGGAGCAGCTCAAGGGGTAGCATCGCCACGATGTACGCTCGGAGCTCCGGGTTCATAGCGGAAATCCGACCAAGCCGACTCCTCGACGAGTTTGCAGCCGCTGAGATGACCGCTTGTTCTATCATGCAAGCGTGGCGCAGTTCGTAGATCACATCGGCCATGCAGAAGACATCCATGAACATCTCCAAAGTCGACCATCGACGCAGAGTGGATAGCGGCATCTCTACCAGAGCAACGGAAAAACTCAGCTTGAATGGCGTGACTATGAGGTGGTAGATGGACACGAAGAGCACGACGAGGTCCCAGGCTTTTCCCGCTTCCTTGACTCGTCGAATGAATTGCTTGGATTCCAGGTCTGTTGTTGCGGATAAAAGCGTGCGTTGACTTGGAAGTTGCAGGCTTGAGCCCATAGCTGCGATTCGTGGGGGGCCTAGGCGACGGAATCCGGGGATTTGGATATCACCTTTGAGAGATAAGGCGTTCTCTCTGTGCTTTTGGGGTGAAGGCAGAGTTGAGATCGGTAACGTTGGACCTCTTTTGAGTTGTGGCACCACAACTGCGGGTCTCAAGCTTTGTCTCCACTCCCGGTAGCGATGGTACCAGATGAGCTGCGTGACGTATTGCGGTCTTTGACACCGCTGGATGATCTCAAAGTCGATACCGCCACTTCCGGCTTTCGGGCGAGACAATTTACGAGCGTGGTCGCCAAAGAACCCGATCTCGATAACGGGCAGCGAGTGGCACCTTGTCATTCGCATGAGAGCGGCTACTAGCTCTGTTTTCGTCGACGGGGCCACACGCCTCTGATCTGGAGACGCGGCTACGGATAATCGCCGCCGCCGTGCACTACTATTCTCCCCCGATAGTACCGCAAGGTTCGTTAGTTCCGTTGAATTCTTGACATCAATCCCAGTCGTGGGTTTTAACGCAATCGTTGGAGCCATATCGAGAGCCTCAACGCCCGGACTCAAAGGGGATTTCCTCCCCAGCCATGATCGCCTTACTCGCCGCCTACCAGAAGGAGATCGGACTCGAATTCGACGCGTGACATTGCCGGACTCAGACGGGAGCAGCAGCTCGAGCAACTTACTAACGACATGTTGGGCTTCAGCAAGTTGTCTACATCGAGCCCAGCACTCTTCCTCGACGGATCGAATGCCAGCATCGCCCAAGTTGTCACGTACGTGCTTGTTGAGCGGATTGAGGTCCACCATGAACTGAAGTACGCGGATATCCGAGTTTTTGCTGTCTGCAGCAAGAAATGAAGCGTCCGCATTCGCGCTGTGCCACATGCCGTTTGTTGAGGTAACTCCATCTCGGTTCCGTGACGAGGTTCGATGCGAGGTGCGGACAGAAATAATCGATATGGAGCTGCGCACCATGTCGAGGATGGACGACTTGCGGTAATCCATACTGGAGATCTCGGGGCCAAATTTCTTGACATATTCATCCGTCTTCATGAGCAGATACTCCGTCTTCTTCTCTAGAAGTTGCGCTTCGGGAGAGGTGAAAAAGCGCCGTAAATCTGTTTTGGACGGCTTGCGCGGCGGCGTCCCCGTTCGAACGATCCCATTGATGATTTTGTTTCTCGTAGCGATCGAAGCTGCAGTATCGGTTTTAGACTCGACGGTAATTACGTCAGTGCTTGAAGTAAGCAACCGCTTCGCACGACTTGCTATACGTAGGCACGCGTGCTGGTAGCGCTGAAGTCGGTTATTAACCCAGCCGAGAATCGCGTGCAGCGCATGCTTCTGGATCTGGTTATCGGACGCGTTTCCGGTAGTCGTCCACAGCTCTTGCCAGTCGTGTTTTGACACAAACAGCACTTCACAGAAGGTAGTTGAGCGTACCGTTGCAAGTCGGCGTTGGTTCGGCAGGAAGAAAGCGACTTCACCGAAGAAGGAGCCCTCGAGGAGAACTGCGATGCTTGACACTGACTTCGTCCAGTACGCTGCAGCCAACCCTTTCCGTAATGTGTATAGTCGATTGCCAAAGGTTCCTTCCTCCAGAATATTATCGCCTGGGATAAAATACTCCGGCCTCAATCGCAACGCAAGGTTGTTTACCTGAGATGGGGCGAGAAAGCGACAAATAGGCAGATTTGCAATCGCGCGGCCGTAAATCTCCATCCTAAGTTTGAGCCGAAGGTTCGCAGACAACTCATCCAAAGTTTTCTGAAGCTCGATTCCTTTGGTGTGCTCGAAATGTTCGTGAAAATAGAACCCCACACGCTCGCATAGACCTGTCGGGAGGTCATGAACTTTGGCGAAATTTCCAAAGTTGGTAATTCGACTTTTGTACTGCTTGGTTTCCTTACCAAGTTCGAGAATGAGCTCCGAGATCTCGCCCACAATGTGACCAATGACAAATGTGCAACCTAAACAGGTAAAACCCGTCCAGATCGTCCCCAACGCATCGCGCGGAACACTCTCACGCGACCCCACAAGTAACAATGTCGTGATGGCCCAATAGAAAGTCTTTGCGTAAAGCATCGGGACGGAGTGGTGATACTGGTGAAGTAAATGATCCTCCTGCATCCAGCAAGCCTCCACCTGACTACTTTCGCGCTCAGAGATCAAGAAGAAGATGCAGCCAACGTAGTGGGCTACTAGTCCCAGGATGATCAACAACTTGGCGGGACTCAGGTAAGCCGATACGTTAGGCGTGGCAAAGTGCTGCTGGATCTGCACGATGACGTCGTCCAAATACCCCCAAAGAGCAACGCAGCGAATGAGCCTCGGTAATCGGCAGAGACTCGCAGTCAATGATCCACTTTCAAACGGGGTGTAAACCGGCATGGACGCGACCAAATCCCACTTGAATGAAGGGCTGTGGAAATAATGTTTGTTAATTTCCTTCCGCTCCCAAAGGTTCTCGATCCCAGGTTCCGAGCTGCAAAAGTAGTACAGGCGTAAGTAGATATCCACTGCGAAGCACACGTCGCAGCTGAGGTCCGCTATCAAAATGGCGGCATCTATTCTGCTCAGAAAGTGAAGGTGCGCGTGGAAGCAGATGCGGAAGATGACAAACGCAGCGTTGTACACGTTCCAAAACGAAATGAGCGTCGTCCACAGAGCCTTAAAGGCGCGCCGAAAATTGCCGCTTGTGCTGAGGGAAGTTTGAGGGCGGCCTCGGTTTGGAATAATCGCGCTATCCCGCTGATAGAAGAGACTCGGTGTCTGCATCGAGTGAGGCTGCAATTTGAGTTTTTCCAAGTTGCCAGCGATACACTGAAGGCGCTTCAGTTCTAGAGCGCACAACGTTTCCGCTTCCCCTTTCATGTCGTTTACGTCGTCGGAAAACTTGCGTTGGATAACGTCAAACTGCTCTCGGGTCATTACGGAAGCATGCACCCGAGAGGCAGCAGTAAGAGTCGCACAATACGGCCGTCTCAGCAGAAACTCAGCCACCGCGTAACTATCGCCGCCATGGAGAGCGCGAACTGGCACTTTACGTGAGCGGGAAAACACGTTGATCTTGCTCCCTTGCAACAACACGAAGAATTCTCGACAAATGTCCCCTTCGAAGCAGATAGTCTCGCCGTTTTGGTAGCTTCTGTGGCGGAATTTACCAGTTACTGCTTGCAGGAACTCGCAGCTGGCCGAGTCAAACAGCGCCACACTCTTCACGGAGTGAGAGTGCAGCAGTGACGATATCTCGTAGCAAAGGCGATCGGGTAAATGCGAGAGTAATTCGGATTCATACGTCAAGTGACGATATCTCGTAGCAAAGGCGATCGGGTAAATGCGAGAGTAATTCGGATTCATACGTCTTTTTGCGACCGGTAAACTGGTGGTGGTAGAAGCGCCGGATATCGGTACTTAGCTTCTCTGATATCGCCATCCGCTCCAAGATCGTGTTGAGCGTATTCAATTTCTCCATGTGGTGGTGGTGCGTCGCCAGCATGTTCGAAATGGTACTGGACATGGCGCCAACAACCCCAAAGTTGATAATTCCTCCGACGAAAATCCACAAGGCAGCGAAGTAGCTCTCCGCCGTCGAATATGCCACAATGTCGCCATAACCAACTGCGGTCAGAGTAACAATTGCCCAGTACACCGAGCGTAAGTAAGCAAAGGATGCCTGGTACGTGGAATCTGGGTTTTCGCGAGGGAAAACTGTCCCTATATGCGCGTAACAGTCGAATTTAACCCACGAACAGTTCTGAAACTGCGTGGCCTCGCGAAGACACTCTGAGCGGGTGAAATCCGACGACATGATGGAGCTTAGGGAGGCAAGTGATTCATCGTGAGAAAGGAACGTCATCTCAAACCAAATGCAAGATGGAGCTTAGGGAGGCAAGTGATTCATCGTGAGAAAGGAACGTCATCTCAAACCAAATGCAGCCAACGAAATGCAGCATCAGCGTGACGCCCAGCACTAGAGACACGACAAGGTGCATTTTGGAGCTTACCCCGTAAAAGTCGCTTAGATCCTGAAGGAGACTTGGGATCCAGCGAATCCGATTTGGAGCTTACCCCGTAAAAGTCGCTTAGATCCTGAAGGAGACTTGGGATCCAGCGAATCCGTAATAATCTCAGCAGTCGAAAGAGCGTTGAATAGCCTTGCAGTGGTTCGATCGACATGGAGTCAAGCACGAGACCGACAGGAATCCACGCCAATAAATCCAGATAAAACCCCTTCTTCTTGTACGCCTCGAAGATCATGCTCGGCTGCATCACGTTAAACATCACGTCTGGATCCATATACGCAAAGAACCGAGACCGCAGAACCAGGTCTAGACCGAACAGCCCCTCTACCAAGAGCGTAACCATGAAGCGAAGTCCGTGCTCAGGTTTTGCCATGAAAATGGGTTTTTCGCCGCTTATCGTGATAAATACGCCAAAATACGGCACCTCGAAGGCGACGTAGATGATCGCTAACAGACGCGCTGCGTTCCAGTGCATACAAAACGACGAGCCAGGCAGACGCCAGCTAGCGCCCCGCCGACGGTCATGAGAGTTCACGTCTTCGGCCATCAGACTGTGTGAACTTCCTCCCATTGAGCTCTTCCTACTCCCGCTTTCGTGGGCTCCACGCAGCCCCAGTAACTTCTTCATCTTATGGAGTTGCATTGAGTATTTCTCAAGCGTTTCGGCCATTCGTGAGCGCACATCGGCTTCACTTCCGCGATAAAATTCCGTGATAGCTTCGTCGAATTTCGCTTTAGCCAGCACGTAAACCTCGCAGAATGTCTTCGCAACGGCCTTCTGGTCATACTGTTCCGGGAACAACAGACACACATCGGCGAAGAAATCGCCCTCGCTGCATTCGCTCGGTTTGGAGCCGTCAAAGGCGGAGATCATCACTTTCCCGCGGATTACGAAGAACATTTCGGCGTTAACTTTGGGCTCAATGATGTGGTCGTCTGGTGAATAAATCCGGCGCACGAGGGCGAGAGCGAGCATGTTGGTAAACTCGACGCTCTCTTTCGTCAGAAAGCACACCTGCTTGATGCGACTGGCCTTGAGGGTCGACACCACTTTGGACTGGAGATGCTTTGGCATAAGTTGCAGTGCTTCCTCGCTGTCCAGACTGTGGTGGGTACTCCACGCGTAGTTGTAGTAGGCGGTAACCTGATGTCTCACTTCTCTCGGGATGTTCTGCAGCCGCATATACTCTCGCGCATTGTCCACGTGTGCCGAGTACGCTGCGTACCGAGCGTTGCGGAACCGAAAGAGGAAGAGAAAGTTGGCCAGCAGAGACGATCCGACCAGCGCGCCAACTAGCGTCATAACTAGTGCGTACATCGTCTCCGCATTGGACACGGGAGTCACATCGTCATAACCTAGCAGCACCAGAGTCCGTGATGCCCAATACAACGTCCTCCCGTATTTCCTAGCCACCGACGCGCCAAAAAGTCGATCACGAACCACCCAGCTAGTCTCCACATCTCCCTCGCACGCGCTGAGATCAATGCCACACTGAGCGTGTCCTATAACCATGTATCCGCAGGCAACCCAGTGGCAAAGCCCGGCACAGACACCAACGGTACGAGCGAGACTATCAACTCCAGAAGAAGTCAAGTGCTGGACCCACGATCTATCCGCGTAAATCTTCGCGATACGAGCAAGGTATCGGCGTAGTCTATAAAGGCGACACAATTTCGTAATCCGGACGAGGTGCAGCGCGTTGAAGTTCCCCAACGCTAACGGGATGAGCTCCACCGGAGTAACAGCAATGATCTCGAACACGAACTCGACGCTGCGGGCGAAGAAGCGCTTCCGCTGAGCGAGGAAGCTCTCTGCAACCCCATCCGTCATGGACGAATGCGACTCGATGGTGGCAATCGTCCACTTGGTTTTACCCCGGCGCTTTCGGAAAGACGAAGAGCGGATGAATAAATTCCGAGCGCTATTTGGCGTCGAATCGGTCGGGTTTTTCTTCACCTTCTCTGATCTGACAGAGCTCCTCACCTTCTCGAACGTATTCTTCCACAGCCGATAGAAAGCCAAAAACTGCAACAACCCGATCAAGTCCGCGATACCATCCGTCACCGCGAATACCGAGAGCTCTTCGGCCCACCGACGCACGTCCTGCTCGTCTCTGGGATGATACGGATTGTAGTAAAAGGCGAGTCGGAACGGCACTGTCAGGAAAATGTACACGACGACGTATAAGTTCACGACCACGTGGATGGTGTGTCTCGTGGTCCAGGACAACCGATAGTAAAGCTCGGCAAACGGCCGCACCAAGCGAAAGCTCTCGATTCGACGCAGTCGTCGCCCACTTGGGACTCTCTTCAGCTTCACAGGAATCACTTCGGAAGAAGGACCGGTAGTGGTGACGACTGATGTGTTCCCCTCATTTGGGCCTGGTTGTTGGCCACCCGTTGGAAGGACCTTGTTCCACGCCATACCATTAGCCAGCCAGCTACAGCCGCATCAACCAACTCCCAGTGTCTCGACGGGCCAGTCCCCGGAAGTTGGACCGCAAGCGGGGTCCGCAGTGAGTGTGATCGTCAGCGTTGGCAAGTGATCCAAGCAAGGAGACTGAAGGCGTCGGTTATGTGGTGCTCGAGGCAACCTATAAATGGTCCCGAGCACTTGGCAACATGAGAAACTCCTCGCACGACTAGAAATAGCAATGTGTGGCGAACTCCGCTTTATCTGTCCAGCTTCCTGTTACGTACGAGGCACAACCTAGGTAAACCCGACGAGCTTGAATGTACCGGCCATGGAGAGGTCAGTAGCTGTAGCAATATCGACGCTACAACTTGTTTTCTTATAGGCTGACCCTCATTAAGCTGCGTACTTATGCCGGCAGCCCGACTACATGGTAGTCTGGGTGGTGTTTGTTGTACAGCCGCGCATACTGGAGCCACTTGCTATAGTTCGGGTGCTGGCTGATGTCGGCCACGTTGTGTAGACCCAGCTGAGTCTTCAAGGCTTCCGGCTTTTTCCCTTTGAGCAGCCAGTATCGGTTCTGCAGCTTCTGGACGAAATTGTCCAGCCTGTTGAGCAGAGTGGAGTGCTGGATGCCGGTTCTCACGAGGCCATCGACATGGGTCAAGATGTCGGTTGGTATAGCCCGCTCCTCATTATTGTCCAGTTCGCTGTCACTTTCTTCCGCAGTCTTGTCCGTTCGAAGAAGACGTCTCTCGGCGATAGAGTTCTCGGAAGCGGCCGCCCATGGGTGAGCGTTGGACAGCGTGAGCTGGTTGGCGCTACCGGTAGCGACTGATAAACCCGCGAGCAGAGCGACTACTACCAGTTGGAGAGTGCTGTAGAGACCCATGGCAAGAAATGCGACTTGCGCCTTGGAGATCAAATCACGGAATGAGAGCTGGTTGTTTTCTCACCGACCAGTACTTGGTGTCTGTCTGGCTCCTGCACTGCACACGCATCGCATCGTACTGTAGGGACCGAATACATGTACTGGTACAGTATGTATGTATGCTCACTCAAGCGTGGCGTGAGTTGTGCGCAGGGGGGTCACATGCCTGGAAGCACAGGCTTGAGCCAATGTATTCACACGAAGATAATGGGTGGCGCCACTTGTCACCGGATGTTATAACGCTTCAGTGATCACACGCAGCAGCACCGTACTCTGAAGCCGCCCATGTGGTTAAAAGGAACGCACAGCTTTCTAATCGGGGGCATCAACGGCTTGTAAGAGCATGCGAAGGATGGCACGCACGATTGGATTCCAATTGATCTTCCCGCGCGTTCGAAGTCTCTGTCCTGAGTGAAAGATCAGATGAAGAATAAAATTCTATAAAAGGGGTACACACTACAAACT
>JAIKVH010000005.1:0-29697 GCA_024679275.1 Phytophthora niederhauseri
CTCGGCGCTGCAGCGGCAGCAGCTCGAGTTCTGCTGCCTGCTGTGCGGCTGGGACGTGGCCTGCAGCACGTGCCCCTTCAACTGGTTCAACTTCGACCCGCGCAAGTTCCGCACCAAGCAGCGGCGGCGACCGGGCGACACCGACCCGCGTAACTTGGCGGCCACCGAGGCGGACGTCCGCCAGGCCATGGAGATCCTGGGGATTGGGGCAGCAGCTTCTACTGGGGGATTCGACAAGGTCTCGATCACGCAGCAGCAGGTCAAGGACGCGTTCCGAGCCAAGGCGCTCGAGTGGCACCCGGACTGCAACCAGGACCCAGAGGCCGAAACCGTGTTCAAGGAGATCCTGCAGGCCTACGAACTGCTGCTCACCGCGATGTGCGCGGCGCAGGGGCGTCCAGGAGAGCGCCGCCGGTGCCGCCGCTTGCTCGCTTTGCGAGCTGGTGCATGTGGCTCGGCATTTGTGTTAATCGACATGTATACATTTATCAAGATAAAGAGAGTGAAGGTCACCATAAATCGAAAAATGGTCAACCATTTCGGAAAATGTCTGACAATTTCAGAAATGGTTCGGCCAAACAGGTGAACCATTTCGCGAAATGGATATGTTGGCTGACCATATTTTTTATGGTGACCATTTCGACCGAAAAATGTCGGAGAAAAAGCTAATTCTGACCCCCCCTATTGCGTGGATGATGACTCGCTAGTCGCTAGTCGGCCAGGACTACATGTGGTGGCAGTACCCGGTGCTGCACCCAACACCATCGAAACCAGCACCGCTTATCAGCCACGAGAACTGTGGGGGAACGCTCATGTGCCCTCAAGTGACTGACCCCGTTTTCACATTGAAAAGCACCAACCATGGTGGTCTCCTGTACACTTGACCGTCATATCTGAATCTACACTTTTCTGAACTTAAGGATGTTTCCCCGTCGCGTTCTGCGCCACGCTGCCACGATTCCACGCAGAAATTCATCCACGGTGTCAGCCGATTTGGCCCGGAATCGCAGCGGCCACAGCGATAGTGAACAGAGCGAAAGCACCGATTCGACGCACGCGGACAACCAACATGAGTTCTGCTGCCTGCGGAGCGGCTGGGACGTGCAGTGCGGCACCTGCCCTTTTGACTTCGACGACCGAGCGACGACCCGCGCAAGTTCCTAGACAACCAGACTATGGACCCATCGATAGAAGTGTGATACCGGCGACTGCTTCGCTGACAAGGCTTCGTTCACGCCAGCGCAACCAGGACCGACCGACATCGCAACAGTCTTCATTAGCATAATCTACAAGCTGCTACTCGCACACGCGTCGCGACTACCAGTAGATATACTTTCTATCATAGAAACAATAGAGATATACTTACTTGTCCACCTGTTTGTCGAGCCCAACTACCGGTAAGTTAGCGTGCGCGTCTTGTAGTTGCCGGAGAACCTCTTGATCTCTCCATTTCATTTGCAATTATTCATTTAGTTAATTCATTTTATTCTTCGAATCCCGATAACCGCTTGTCCACCTGTTTGTCGAGCCCAACTACCGGTAGGTTAGCGTGCGCGTCTTGTGGTTGCCGGAGAACCTCTCCATTTCATTTGCAATTATTCATTTAGTTAATTCATTTTATTCTTCGAATCCCGATAACCATTTATATTCCAACGACATTATTTTTGTGGTATTCTGTAATACAGGTTTTCAATATCGTACTTAACCGCGATCCATGTGGCCAAGTACGTTTTGGCGCCATTCCCATCATCCCAGTCGGCAACTTTACCCCAGGCGCAGACGTTGACGCCGGTAGACCGCAGCAGCCGCCGCCAGCGCCATGTTCTACTCGCAGATCATCCTGGCCAAGAAGGGCCCGCTGGGCAAGATCTGGCTGGCCGCCCACTGGGACAAGAAGCTCAACAAGCAGCAGATCTTCACGGCCGACATCCACAGCTCCGTGCAGAGCATCGTGAACCCGCAGGTGCCGCTGGCGCTGCGCGTGTCGGGCCACCTGCTGCTGGGCGTCGTGCGCATCTACTCGCGCAAGGTGAAATACCTCTACTCGGACTGCAGCGAGGCGCTGGTCAAGATCAAGCTGGCCTTCCGCCCGGGCGTCGTGGACCTGCCCGCCGCCAGCCAGCAGGCCGCGGCGCACGCCATCAACGTGTCCAACTTTGGCGAGTTCGAGGCCGAAGTCACGTACTCGATCGAGTGAGTTGGCGGAGATTGTTATTTATTTATTTATTATTATTATTATTGGGGGGTAATTACTCATTAGTTTATTTTTTAAACTTTATTTTGCAGGGCGATCAATGTGGCGTCGTTGGACGAGTGGGTGGCGGCGCCCAGTCAGACGGTGGCGAGGCGCCAGGATATTACGCTGGCGGACCCGCTCGACAGGATTCGAGAGAATAATGCGTTCGCGGAGAGAGGTAATATTGTCATTTTTATTTAGTTTTTACTTTCTTTTTTTACTTATTATTTTATTTTTTGTAGATGGAATTACCATGGAGGACTCGTTTGGAGGAGGAGACTGGCAGGCGTTCGATCTGGACGACAACTTCGGCAGCTCCGGGCTGGATATCAGCACGGTGAGCGACATTGAAGTTGCCCGTGAAGCTGACGCCCCCGTGTTGCCGCTGGACGACTCGGGCATCATCAATGCTGGAGACAAATCGACGGACAGGAGCTCGTTGATGAACGATGCAGAGCAGCCGGAGATCGGCTTCAACGAGGCGCCGTTTGAGATGCCCGCGGACAACGGACTGGAGGTGGAGAACCCCATTGACGACCCGATGAATATCCGCGGCAACACGCTGGAGATCAGCACGGACATTAACGTCAGCATTAACGGCTCGACGCGCGCGTCGCTGGACGCGGCGCTGGCGAACGTGGAGGTGGAGACGAACAGGCCCAAGAAGAAGAGGAAAATCGCGCGTGACACCGTCACGGAGCTGACCTCGGCATTTTTGAAACAGGGGATGGAGGACACGTCCGACATCACCCGCACGCGAGACATCACGTACAAAAAGACAACCGGAGGCAAGAGCGAGTTTGACCTGCAGCCAGGACCCGACATGTTCTTCCGGCCGTGTATGGTCAACATGTCGGAGGAGCTGCTGAGTATGTTCAAGATGACCATGAGGAAGCGGAAGTTCCCGTTCGGTTCCAAGGAGAAAGAGGCGAACCAGGCGGAAGATATTGAACTGACCCGCCGTATGAGCGCAAGCTCGCGCCTCAGCTCGACTTCGGTACGCTATTTACTCGTCGTTGTCTTTTGTGTTTTGGGGACTACAACTAATCTTTTACCTCCATGTTCAGGCTGGTCTGGACGTGACGATGGGCTCGTGTGATGCCTCGATGCTGCACGACATCGAGGAGGAAAACCACTTCGAGTTCGCAGACATGGGCCCGACCACAACGTAAGTGTGTCCACTACTAAAACAAACGTACCTGTTGAGTTGAACCAAGCTAACAGATATGTTGCGGAAACAGTGAACGCGAGCAAGACGGATTCCTAGACTACGGCGTCGGAGCGCCACTCGAGCCTGCAGAGGAGGACTTGGAGGATCTGAACGTGGATATCGAGCTGGGCGCCGTGAACGACATTCGTGCCGAGGCGAACAGTGTGCCCGAGGTTGACCCCGCAGACGCCTCCTCTGCCCAGCACAAGTGGCACCCGCATACTGTGAAGGTGATGAAGGTGCTGCGGAAGTCGCTCCAGAACAAGGAAGAAGTCACGTACAAGCAACTCACTAAGAAAACCCAAGACCGACGAACCGCGGCCGCGTTGTTTTTCGAGCTCCTGCAGCTCAAGACGCTGGACTACGTGGACGTCGAGCAAGCTGCGCCGTACTCCGATATCAAGATCTCCAAGGCCGCTCGGTTCTCGGAGCACATTCCTGCCGTGGATGCCAATTGAGCGCAAGGCAAATTTTGATGCGTACCCCCTACTAAGTAAGAGTTATGAACGGATGATATGTTTTTCAGGTTTTATTTTCGCGTGGGTGTTTTGCCGCTATTTTTGCTGGTGTAGACTCGCATGGTGTTGCCAAGGACTACATCGTTCGCGGGGACATCTGCTCTGACGCCGGGATACAAGCAGTTGCAGCTACTCAGCAGTCAAGATGCACAGCTCGCCTGAGTTTCGCTCGCTGAAGGCCAAGATCCGAGTGCTATGCAAGCAGCGCCGCATCCGACTGGAGGAGTTCATGAAGACGTTCGACATCCACAAAGTCAAGAAGATCAAGACCGAGCAGTTCAAGCGCGCGCTGGATGTCAGCGGCCTCCACCTGTCCACCGCAGAGGTCAACCTCATCGTGGCGAAGTACAGGCTCCCGGATGACCCCTCTTTCGTGGGTTATCGGCGCTTCTGCGACTTGATGGACAAGGTTTTCACGGTGAAGGGGCTGGAAGCCAAACCTGCTCACCAATCCAGCATCCACAGCGACTTGTCGGTGGTCAAGACGTTCGCCTTCGAGCCGTTGACGCCATCGGAAGAAGCATTGCTTGGAATCGTGAAGCAGAAGCTGTTCGCCGCCGTGATGAACAAGGGCATCGTGCTGAAGGACGTGTTTCATGACTTCGACCGCAGCAATGCTGGCAAGGTGACGAGGCCTCAGTTCGTGCGAGATATTTCGGACATCGTGGTGTTATCTTCCGACGAGATGGACGTCTTGCTCAAGGCGTACGGCGACAAGTTGGACGTGCACTATCGGGCGCTGCATTTTGACATCTGCCCAGGTGCATCGGGTGCTGGAACGAGAGCAGCGATGCCTCGTTCACCGGAGAGGCGCCATCGATCGGCCCCGGGAGGGACTGACAGTGACTTCCAGTCCAGTGCGCTCCAAGAACTCGAGGCGGAGCTGTCAGAGCTGGTGCTCCGGGACCGGATCCGCACGAAAAACTTCTTCACGGATTTCGACCAGCTCCGAACGGGGAAGTGCACGGAGGCTCAGTTCCGACGCTGCGTGAAGCTGTGCTTCCCTGTTGTGACCGAGCACGACTTGAACTTGTTGGTGCAGAAGTACGGGAGCGTGAAGTCGCTGGACACCACGAAGGTCGACTACATCCGGTTCTGCAACTACGTCGAGGGCAAGGCTAACCTGGAGTCGCTCAAGGACAACAACTTCGACGACATCCTCTCGACAATCGCCAAGGCCACGAACCACTCGACTGCTGATAAATGCTCGCGCGCGATGCGAGGATCCTTGACCGACTCGGACGCAGAAGTTCATCAGGGGATGATGCAGCGTCTTCACACGTTCTGCTCCACTCGGCGAGTTCTGCTCAAGCCAACGTTCCAGGACTTCGATAAGGGCAGGCGCGAGCACATCACAGTCGACCAGTTCTTCCGTGTGATGGCCATGTTACTTCGATAAGGGCAGGCGCGAGCACATCACAGTCGACCAGTTCTTCCGTGTGATGGCCATGTTTAAGCTCACGCTCAACGGAGAGAGCGAACGACGGGCGCTACTGCAACGGTACGTGAGCTCACATGGCGAACGATTCGTGAACTACGTCACGTTCTGCTACGACCTGGAGAACTGGGGCAAGGACAACCAGCGTTCAAGCAGCCGTCCGTCTTCACGCGGTGGCGTCGTGTCGGAGATCATCGCGCCGTCAAAGCTGCGCGCCGACACGTTCGAGGAGACTGCGACCGAGGCGCACGTTCGATCGGTGCCGATGCTCATCCGGTACATCAAACAGACCATCAAGCGCGACCGCATTCGGCTGGAGGAGTACTACCGGGACTTCGACAAGCTTCGGCACGGCAAGATCACCGCCGCGCAGTTCTGTGCTGGATTGAACGCTGCGGGCTTCCTGCTGTCCCGGGAAGAGATGTCGCTGCTTGGAGACGAGTACGCGTGCAAAGAGGTCGACAGCATGGGGAAGCACTGGATCGCGTGGAAAGCCTTCGTCGACAACGTGGAGAGCGTCTTCACTGTGAAGGGGCTGGAGCAGAAGCCACACCAAGATCTGAAGACGTTGGAGACTCGAGAAGGACAATTCGGTGGCGTCGTGGTGGATAAAGACCTCACTCCAGCGGAGGAAGACGAGGTGAAGCGGGTCCTTCTTACTATGAAGCGCTCCATCGACCGTCAGCGGATGGAGATCAAGCCAGCGTTCGAGGACTTCGACCGCTCCAAGCAGGGCTTCATCTCTTCGACGAAGTTTGAGCGCGTGCTGTCGATGTTCGCCCTGCTGCCAGCTCAGGCTTCGGACTCGCGGCTTCTGTTGATCAAGTTCCGAGAGCAGGCTGCAACTGGCACGAGCGCAACGCTGAGCTCCATCTGCGACGTCAACTACCGTGCCTTCCTCCAAGCGCTTCAGATCCTCGGCGGCTACACGACCAACGCGAGCAGTGAAGAGCTCCGGAATCTGGTGCTGCCGGGCAGCGTCGCGTTCCGCCAGGAGCTGTACCAGAGCGGCGTCATGAGCCACGACGCCAACAAGCGCAGGGCTCGAGACAACCTCGCGGGCGCAGCGGATCTATCGCAGCTGCTGGCCGACATCCGTCGGCAGCTCAGTTCCAAGCGTATCCGACTGAAGGAGTTCATCGCGGAGGGCGACAAGCTGCGCTCCGGAGAGATCACGCTGGCCAAGTTCCACACGGCGCTCAACCGCAGCGGGTGCGTCTTGGACGCCGCCGACATCCACACGCTCAGTCTGCACTTCCGCTCGAGGAGGAACCCGGACAAGATCGACTGGAGGGCGTTCATGGAGGCGCTGGACTTCTCTCTCGGCGTGTCGGCGCCGACCTCGGGCTTCGGTGACGAGCAGCAGCAGCAGGACAGCGTGGACGAGGCCATGAAGCGGATCCTGGAGCGACTGCGCAACGAAGTGAACCACCGCCGCCTGCACATGAAGCCGTACTTCCAGGACTACGACCACAACAACGTCACGCGCGTGACCAAGTTCCAGTTCGCGGCCGTGCTCGACATGATGCAGCTGCCGCTCAAGCCCGCCGAGGTGCAGCAGCTCATGCACCAGTTCGCGCACCGCAACGGCCGCAAAGTCACCAACGACGTCAACTACATCGCCTTCATCCAGGCCGTCGACTCGGACTACTCGTGAGCCTACGGCAGTAGACATAGTGAACTCCAACAGTTATCATCACCCTCACTGCATCTAATACACACTTCAGCGCACTCCAAACCGAACAGCAGCCAAGCAAAGGCATTACCTATTAACAAGCGCGCCTGTCGGAAGGGCGTATTTCTAAGTCTCCTCGGCGGCGTAAAGCAAAAGTTGAGCCCGATTCTACGTGCATCTGCCCCTCTGGTTGACGCCGCCGAGCACACGCCGTTGCGACATCCGCGTCCGTCTTCATGCATCTCTCCGTCCTCTCCCCTTGCAGGCGGCTCCGATTATCTCCTGCTGCTGTGGATGAGCGACATGAACTCGCTGCGCGTGCGCGGGTCGCTCTTGAAGACGCCCAGCACGCTGCTGGTGACGGTGCTGGCGCCACTCTTCTCGACGCCGCGCATGACCATGCACATGTGCGTGGCCTCGATCACCACGGCCACGCCCTTGGGCTCGATGACGCCCATGATGGCGTTGGCGATCTGCTTGGTCAGGCGCTCCTGCACCTGCAGGCGGCGCGAGAAGACCTCGCTCACCCTGGCCAGCTTGCTGAGCCCCAGCACCTTGCCGTTGGGGATGTAGCCGATGTGCACCTTGCCCGTGAAGGGCACCATGTGGTGCTCGCACATGGAGTACAGGTCGATGTCGCGCACGATGACCATCTCGTCGTGGTCCTCCTCGAAGACCGCCTCGTTCAGCACGTCGGCCAGGCTCTGGCCGTAGCCCTTGGTGTTGTACAGCAGCGCCTTGGCCATGCGCATGGGCGTCTTGAGCAGCCCCTCGCGCTGCGGGTCCTCGCCGATGCACTCGAGCAGCGTGGTCACGGCCGCCGCCATCTTCTCCAGCTTCTGCTTGTCCTGCACGAAGTCCTCGGGCGAGCGCGACGGCAGCGTCATGGACAGGCGACTGAGCGTCTGCTCCTTGGACTCGGCGGCGGAGGAGGTGTCCGTGTTCTGCATGGCTGGGGCTGGGGAGGACGACGAGGACTTGAGCGCGGCGGCCTGCAGCAGGTACGCGTCGCTATGGCCGCTGCTGTTGCTGGACGGGAGCAGGTCGTGCTGCTCGCTGGAGCTGAGCGTCGTGGTAATGGGGGCCATGGAGGACGCGAGGGATGGAGGACGATGACCGGCTGATGCGCGTTGGGCCAAGCGTTGCCGAATGACGGGCGCGCAGGACGAGGTAGCTTTTCAGTGGCTGGACTTTTGGCCCAATGGGAACGAAGGCGTGTTGCTGAACGGGACGCGATTGGAGGAAAACGCGTTTAACGCTTTCAGTGGATGAAAAACGGGGCGGCGGAATACCTTTCGGCAGCATGCGACGCCGACACGATGCCGGTGCCGGCACGGCCGGCAGGAAGCGCGTGGGCGAGCACCATGGCGGCAGCTTCGGCGTGTACATGTCGCACAAGATCCAGAAGCTGCGCAGCCAGAACGAGGGCGCCGCGGGGGCAGCGGAGGCCGACAGCGACGGCGCCGGCCTCTTCCGGGGCGTGCACGTGTATGTGGACGGCTACACGGTGCCCAGCAAGGAGGAGATCCGCCGGCTAATGTTGCTGCACGGCGGCGGCTTCGAGCACTACGACACGGGCCGCGTGACGCACATTATAGCCACTCACCTACCGGCGTCCAAGCTGCTGCAACTTAAGTGGGTACTCAAAAGTTGAAGTTGAAGTTGTCAAGTGAAGTGATGTGTTAAAATGTGGAGCCATAATGCTGTCTTGGGAGTGTAGGCGCGCGAGGAAGCCGCTGCCGCGTCAAAGTTGAAGTTGAAGTTGTCAAGTGAAGTGTTGTGTTAAAATGTGGAGCCATAATGCTGTCTTGGGAGTGTAGGCGCGCGAGGAAGCCGCTGCCGGTAGTGCGCCCCGACTGGATCGTGCAGAGCATCGAGCAACATAAGCTGCTGCCCGTGCAGCCCTTCCTGTACGCCGGGTTCGCCGACCCCACCCAGAGCAGCATCTTCAGCCTGTCGGGCTCCATGTCGGCGTCCTCGACCAAAGGGGTCGCCGACAGTCCTGCCGTTGAACTTGAAGACAAGCAAGCGCCGAGTGCCGGTGCTGCCGATCCGGCGTCTAAACATGCCCCTAGCACAGCAGGGAGTGAGGATGAGGATGACAATGAACTGGATCTGTTAGCCATTGAGGGTGAGGATGATGACGAGGAGGACGGATTGGATGTGCCTGAAGACCCGCCAGCTTTGCCGCCGGTACAGACTGCAACCTCAACGACCAAGCTGCGGACCAATTCGACGCGAGATGGTTCCGAGTTCGTCCGACACTTCTTCGCCAAGTCTCGCTTGCACCATATCGGCACGTGGAGAGCGACGTTCCAGCAGAAAGCTGCCGACTTCCAGGCAAAGTACACGGGTGGACCGGTGACGAGAGCGCCAGCGTCGTCGAATGACCGGGTGATTCTCCACGTGGACATGGACTGCTTCTTCGTGGCGGTGGCAGTGAGAGGGCGACCAGAACTGCAGAAGGTGCCGGTTGCCGTCGCTCACTCGGGGAATGCCGGGTCTTCCGAGATCTCGTCGTGTAACTATCTGGCTCGAGCGAAGGGAGTGGGCGCTGGCATGTTCATGCAGACGGCAAAGGAATTGTGTCCCGAGTTGGTCGTGCTGCCGTACCAATTCGACGCCATCCAGCGGGTCTCGTTTCAGATCTACGACATTTTCTTCTCGCACACTCCGTACGTGCAGGCTGTGAGCTGTGATGAAGCTTTTCTCGAGTTTGGGAAGGGAACTAACGGGATGGAGAAGGCGAAGGTCATTCGACAGCAGATCTTCGAGCAAACGGGGTGCCCTGCCAGCGTTGGCGTGTCCTTCAACGTGCTTCTAGCCAAGCTGTGCTCGAAGAAGGCAAAACCCGATGGCATGTACCAAATCGGGGATCGTGGCCAGGCAGAAGAGTTCATGCTGTCGCTGAAGGTCAGTGATCTCCCTGGAGTTGGGTACAAGACAGGAGCGAAGCTGGATGACATGGGTGTAGAGGATGTTGGGCAGGTGATCTCCATGACGAAAGGTGAACTGGTGCGATCTCTTGGCAAGGCGTCGGGGGAGATGCTGTTCAACTATGCGCGTGGGATCGATCTGCGCCCGTTGTCCATGGAGTCGAACATGATGCGCAAAAGCGTATCCGCTGTCGTGAACTTCGGCATTCGATTTGAGAAATGGGAAGACGCGACGGTGTTCTTGATGGCTCTGGGCGAGGAGCTCAGCCACCGTCTTAGGAACCTCAAGGTACGGACGAAGTGTTTGACGCTGCTGATCAAGAAACGACGGGAAGGTGCTCCTATCGAGCCGTCGAAGTTCATGGGCCATGGCGTATGTGATAACTTCTCCAAGAGCCAAGTGCTGTCTCAAGCTACCGACGATGCTGTTGTGATTGGAAAAGCGTGTATTGAGCTTCTTCGGCAGTTTAACTTCCCCAGTGAAGAGCTACGTGGAGTTGGCGTCCAGGCGACAAAACTCGTGTCGGATGCCCCAGGCGTCAACCAGAAAAGTGGGCAGATTTTCAAGGCATGGCTGAAAGATTCCGGTCAACAGGCAGGGAGTACTGCAGCAAACCGGCAATCTGAGAGCGATCAAGCGGAACGGGAGGCGAAGTCTGAAGACGATCCGAGACCAAGCGCGGACAGACAAGAGTTTGCTGGTACAACCTTCTCCCAGATCAATATGGACGTGCTGGAAGAGCTGCCGGAGCAGCTTCGGCAAGAGATTTTGGCTTCGTATGGCCGTGGGGCGCCTGCGCCATCCCCTACTGTTGCCCAACGTACCCGGCTGCCCCAACCAAAGCGAAAGGCCAATGGAAAGGCTCCGCTACGACGGAGACACCCAGCTCGAAACATATTTGACTCCAAGTCAAATAGCCGGCTTGCACGCGCTGCGCAGAGTTCTGCAGTCGACTCGGGAAAGGAGGACGCGCTGAACGACATTCGACTATCACAAGTCGATTCGGAAGTCTACCATTCGCTGCCGTTTGCCATCCGCAGAGAGATCGATCGGTACGCGAAGAAGCGCAGACCTACGTCAACGGTTGCCTCTATTCCAAGACCACCAGCCCCATCCGACAGCAGTCCCGGTCAATCTACGAAGAAGAAGCCAGCTCCGGTTGTATTACCTGTGATAGAAGATCTGTTCGCGAATCTCGTGGCCAGTCTTGAAGTTTCCATGCTGGACCATAAGGAGGATGAAGATGATGATGGACACTCGACCAGCAACACCAGAGCACAGTCGGCTGCTTTCGACGCGATCTACTCGCGTATTTTAGTCGAGGTGGAGAACCGAACGCTCGACCAAGCCTTGCGAATGCTCCGCTTCGTGCGCCGGAAGTGCTCCAGCGCAGCTACCCCCGCTGAACTCGCGGAATTGTTGAAGCGTGGCTTTAACCACGTGCTTGATCTGGTGAACCAAGATATCCGACGACACTTCAACGGGATACTGTCGTTGAGCTTAGTTGCTCCATTGGAATATGAATCCAAGAGGCATTGACTTGATGCTTCTGTAAGTTACTTCAGTACTATGTACAGTATATGTATTATTGATATTGTACTCCACAACACAGTACGTGATCTAATACGTGAACCAGGACAACAGAAGTTGTAAATAGGTAAACCCCGATGGTGCGTATTAAAACCCTCATACTTAAGTAGGAAGTTTCTGTCGCTTTCATCATGTTAACAGGAAGCTAGCTTTACAGAATGCTATACCGGTATGCGCGAAGGAACTGTTGTCGTTGGGTTGACATGGATTCGGTTTACAGAACAGTCCAGCTGTACGTGTAACACAATATGGAGGGGTGACATCAAAAGAATTCATTGAACTTTGTTCACATGTCAAGGAACACAACATTGTGAATGATGTTGTACGTATCCCTGGCTCAAGCTTCGAGCTTCCCAGGCTACCAACCGACGGATGCGGACCCACCCATCGGTGTATTAAAATACATGTACTAAAAAAAAACCAAAGTGGGCGTCTATTATCATAATCGCTTGGAATTAAACTCTTGTTTTTTTTACGAGGAGAACTCTTCAGTTGCTGAACGAGATTTTATAAAGACGGTTTTAGAGGCGTGGGTTGGGCGTTCGTGCCACGAACTTTGTGGCGTTGAGGTACACTGCATGTAGCCACGTCGAACAAGAAACAAGCGGGGGCATGCATGTGGTGCACGATCTCAAGCACAGTACTGTAGCGTTGTTGCGGTTGACACAATTGAATTTGTACAAACTACCGATACTGTACGCGTTCGTGAAACGAATGCGGATTGCGACCACCCAAAGCGCACCAAGATTATTTTTCCAGCTGGAAAGCTGGCACGAAGCGACCCCACAGATGGCGCTCGAAATCGTGTTTTTGCAGTGTTATACCAAACTCGGCGATCTCTCGCTGCTTGTCCTCACTCGCCAATTTGCCGACAACCCCTCAAGTCCCTAACCAAAATGCGTCTCTCCTTCGTCTTCGCCCTCGGCCTGCTCGCCGCCCCCGCGCTTGTGAATGCGACCCTGGACCCGTGCCGCTCCAACCTGAAGGGCAAGTGCCCCAAGCTGCACAACTGCAAGGTGACCAAGGTATCCACGGCCATCCAGGCCTCCGAGTGCTCGTACAACACCCGCACCCACAACAAGCAGACGTACGCGGTCTTCAAGCAGGACCACCAGTACGACGGCAACCACGGCTACCCGTACGGAGACTGCTACGCCTACACGTGCAAGGTCAACTCGAAAATGGTCGTCGATAAGGATTGCTGGACCTTCTTCTGGGACCAGTAAGTGGCTTTTGTATTCCCCCTTCGTGGTGGAAACCATCGCTCTAACATCTTCTCTTTGTGCGTTAAATTTAATAGGGTCAACATTAATGGCACGAAGCCCGGTGTCGGCACGGGTTGCATCAGGGACCCCAACACGAGTGAGTGCGGCTGCGAGGACTCGAAGACGGGCAAGTTCCACGTCAACAAGAGCGACTGCGTGTAAGTCGTCACTTCGAGAACGCCAGTTCGAGAACGAGGCTCGCGGAAAGAGCCCCCCCTGCCAGTCGATTTGATGTAAGTGCGCATTGGTACAGTAGGCTGTCCTAGCAGTACTGAGCGAAGACGCATCGCCACGCTGTACACGCCACTTGTTTGATACTATACGAAAGTAGAACAAACCAAATACATGTACGTTCACTCAAGGTTTTGCTAACCTCCTTACGGCGAGATTTGATTAAGAAATCTGCTATATTGTCGATAATGAGACGGTGTGATTTTTAGATCTATAAAAACAGTACCGTATCGTCTTAGTCCTTGGCGACGTTTAATCCTAAGCGACACGAACTTTCAGCCAATAGGATGACCTGAAATAATCATATGCTACGAATTGCGGTAGAGCTAATTTTAACTTTAGACGAGCTCAATTCGTGCTGAACTCACACCAGTGGTTACAATGACCAGCTCTTCCTCGGTCGTTGGCTTCTCGCCCAGTTTCGCCCTCGCAGGGAGTGGCAGGTCCTCCCGCATCCAGCACCATATCTCGAGCTCCTGTGCGTCCGTCAAAATCTCCTTCTCGTGCCACAGCTCCAAGAGCTTCGTCTCGTTCTGCCGGTTCATGGGCGAGTTGCACACGACCGCCACTACCTCCTCCATCGGCTGCATGAACCGCTCCACGAACAGCGGCCCTCCGACCCAGACGTTGCTCAGGTGCGCCGCTAGCTGCGCCTGGTACAAGTAGAGACGGCCCGCGCGATGGTCCAGTGCGTTCTGTGCGTGTCCAATAGCGTCGTAATTCTTCGTCAGGCAACGCAGGAACGAGTCTGCACCAACATCAACAACATCAACGCTACACGACGGACGACATGGATGTGGCGTTGACCGAGTTGGCACGCTGGGCCTGGGCCTTGAGCACCGCGAGCGCAGAGAGCGTCACCATGGCTGGTGCTGAGTCCCACATTGCTGCCTGTCGATCGGCCATACATTTAGTTAAATTGGTCTTTTAGTTAAATCGATGGATTAAGGCTGCCAAATCTTAGGATTGTAGTCTCGACATGTTACACATTGTGTTGGTCCTTTGTCGCCTAGGATTAAATTTATACGGTATTAATACTAGTAGGATAAAAGCTTTTGCACAGACATTGTCTTAGTATTTATAATAGCTTTCATGGTGTTTTGCGGATCTATCCAAAACAATATACTACTAACGACCTGTGAGCTGCAGTACCTATGACATAAACCAGTGCTCGATTTTTTTCTTTTACAGTCCTATACCAAGTTAGGAGTGCCGTCTCATGTAATGCCTGAATCGAATCGCGATCTCAGCTCAAGTTGTGACATTTATTGAAAAGGAACCTCCGCGTTTACAGGTATGAGCGCCAGCCAATGTTTTAGCATCTTTTGCAGGTACTTGTGGGCATCGTCATCGTTTGTGGCTTCACTGAAAGCCCTGAGATGACTCCACCCCTCCTCCGTTAAACTCCCGTCCAAAGGGACATTTGTCACTGGCTGGCCATCTTCGCCCTGTCGACTCTCCCAATGACCAGTCTTAACCGCGTTGACGACATCGCCAATCGCCGGCGCTCCCGAAGCCACCTTGAACTCGTACTGGGTAAAGAAAGTGAGAGCAAACGCATCTAAAACGCTTTGGTGCCAGAGCTTAACCCCCTTCATCGTGTGGTGCTTGGCACGAGGAAGCTCCACCAACACTTGGATCTCACGGCTTCCTGGTTTGAAGCCCGCTTCGAAAAATTCCCCCAGCTTCAGAGTAGAATGCATCTCTTCATAGTCCTCGCCAACGGGTCTACGCAAATGCTGCTCTAACGATTCGTCGTTATCCATCCACTGGTCCTGCTTTCTCGCGAGGCGAAGCGTCAGCTCCCTTTCGGCGAAGTCGTACTTCCGGTCGACGGTCGAACCGCTGGTGCGAGTAGATGGCTTTCTTAAGATAGCTCACTTTCGCTCAAGCAACAGCTCCTGAGCCGTACATCGCGCGAGAAGAAAGTATGGCTGCAGAGAGCAAGCAAAAGGTTGAGCTGGTGTGTGGAGGAATTTAGGAAATGGTTGCCTCGTTTTGACTGACTTCCGAGTTCGTTTCTGTTAATCAGAACATTGCCATCAATAGTAGATTTTGAGGTATTCTTTAGATTGATGTTGGATAAAATGTAGTCAGCGTCAGTCTCGAATTTCCCCGTTGAGCAGTAAGGAAGCACGGCAGAAAACGACTTAACTCAAAATATGGAGTTGGCGTGCGCGATATACGGACACGCGGTTGTCCTCGTGACTGAGATCTCTCGCAGGGCGACAGTGGGTGAGCTCCGTGAGATGATATTCCACTGCCAGCGATACGACACCAGATACACCTTCGCTGAAGCATGGCAAGTGGCTAGCTGATGACGAGACGCTGAAGGGAAATTTGCTTGGGCCTGTCGGTACAGAGTATGAAGAGATGATTCCCACGTGGAAATTGGAGGAAGTTTTTGGTCCGGGCTTCGAGCCCGCGGATGGCGAGATTCAAGTCGTCGTGGAGCTTCCAAAGGATCATGAGGCTAGAAGACCCACCAAGAAGCCACATCAGTACGAGCGAGTGAGCGCAGAGGAGTCTTGTCGGGAGTTCCTAAACGCACTAGCGTAAAAGCTTGCCAGTGTCTATTCACCTCCCAATGTCGGAATATATATTTTTGCGTGTAGGTGACAACATCTACCTGGTAAGCTGGCGAACCAGCTTAACCGCCCGAGTACGCGCTTGGTACGATATTTTCGCCGCCTTAGGTCTTAAAGAAAGTTACCGCTTAGTGATTTTGCTTCTATAGCTCGTGCTCGCTAGCGCCGGTTGCATCGTTACGACGGTGGTGGCTTTCGTTCGATCTGTCAGAAAGCGAACCCGATCAAGGTCTGTCGGCATGGTGGATGTCTTTGGTGACGTATTAGTACGATGGGCTTCGAGGGTTGTATGAATTTGGCTTTATTTGCTAGCTCTGCGACCGTGTGTGCTGCGTAGTTACTCAGCCTTCTCGACAGTCTCAAAAAATGTAAATTGGTGTTTCGGCTCCATTGCAACTCGCAGTAATACGCTTGACAGGAACACTGCCAGCCCAATCTCTCTACTAAGTAGTTGTTTTTCAATTATCCTATAGTTCAGCCCAGAATGGTTTCCATATGGCAGCCACTTTCTTTAGCAAGCGCATCTGCGCTTCCGTTTTGGAGATCACAATCAACTACATTGATGTTAGAAACAATCCATTCCTAATTGACAAAGAGCACCGGTGTCCTTAGCCGTCTTCTCGAGATTTTCTTCGAGCTTCGCGATCCTCGCATTGTCCGCTTTGCTGGCATGGTGCTGCGCATTGACCGTACGTTTCAGATCAAGATTGTCAGCTTGAAAACGGGCAACCTCTTTACCCAGCTTCGCTATCTCGCCGTCATGAGCGTCGACTGTGAACTTGAGTGCCTTGATATCGTCGCCCTGTGCCTTGATCTTGTGGTCCTGCTCCTGGATCTTGTCATTCTGGGCCTTGATCTCGTCGTTGTGGGCCTTGATCTTGTCACTCTGGGCCTTGATCTCGTCACTCTGGGCCTTGATCTTGTCGTTCTGTGCAGCGACCCAGTTTTGGAGCTCCGCTTTGAGAGCTTGGTACTCACGGGACACAATGGCCCTGAGCTCCTCAGTCAAGCCTGCTGAGGCTGTCGCGGGTTCTGATGCTGGTGGTGCCGCACGCTTCACCATTTCTGCCGCCGATGCTTCTTCCTGGGTCGTCCAGGCGCTGCTGCCTTGCTTCACTGGGTCCGCAAAAATTATAAATAAAATGGGAATGTGAGGCAGTTTTGACTAATACCGCATCACCATCCATCTGTCACATAGGAATGGTATTTTTTTACTAGAGGGTTGGGCTGGTAGCGCTTTTAGGATTAAGAACAATACAAATGTAGAAATTAATCAGCTATGAAAGTTTGTACTGATGCCAAAAACTAGTTTAGAACCGCTAACGGATCCACGCAGATAAGTACGAAGAAGGTGGTAAATGGCCAAAGCTTTTCAGTTCAACTTCAAACGTTCATTCACAGACTTTCCTCGCCGCAGTCTTCTCATCTACGACAACGCATCTACGGACAATTAATGTGGCTTGAGCCGGCCGGGCGGCATTATGCCGATTTTTTTCTAATTGCGCTTACTTATACGCTACTACGTGCATTTGTGCTGCTAACTGCGGTTGCTGCAGCAACTTGATCTGCTTGAACCGGCAACGGGGCATGCTTCAAGCATAGAGGGTCGTTATTGAGTGCTTAGAGAAACCATCTAGCCCATACTGATGTACGGGCTAGATGGTTGCTGAAAGCAGAGCAATGGTGCATGCATGAGAAAGCAAATGCAAAAGGCAAGCTATACATGTAGAAGCCATAAAGAACCCCGCCCAAATCGATATCGTAGATATCACCTTCTGCCTCCATTTGCCCCTGTATAGTTTTATAATTATAGTACAAAGTCGTAAAACACCTGCAATACATGGAAAATCTGCGATGTCTATGCCAAAAACAAAAAAATATAAGGAGGTGGTACTTGAAATTTGTATTGAATCGATACCTACCTTTTGTGTGGACACACATATTCGGGTCCGGGAATTAATCCCTATTGTACGTACCACTGCCGTAGCACTACCAGGAAAATACCATTATTTAAAAAAATAACAATTTCAGAGGATCCGGGTTTTGGAGGTCCGATTTTGCCATTGATTGATGTCTGGTAATTTATATACGTTTTTGTATTTATAGATAGAGGTAGCATATAAAAAGTAGCTGATAGTGTACAGTGTCAAACTTCATAATTAATACCCGAGAAACTTAACGTCCCCTCCGCTTATGTACGATCTTGATGTTGCGTGAAAGTATGTTGAAGAGGTCAACATCTCTCTACGATCCACGTTCAGGATCTCCAAGCATGTTGGCGAATACCAAGCAAAATGAGACAGCTGGAGTGCATGTAGTATACCAAGGGCGTGTTCCAGCTGGAGAATGAGATTCCTGAAAGGTAGCAGTGGCCACGACACAAAACATTATCAATCACCGCCCTACGCTTGCTTACAAGAACAATGCTGGGTAAACAAAAGGTTGACAGCAAAAAATGGTAAATGTAGACTATTTGCTAAGTCCCAAGTCAACTTGGCAGATGCTGCGGCTGCGAAGCAGGTGCAGGTGATGCTCTGTACCAGTAGTAAGCAACTGGGCTTTGTCTTAGACACTAACTGCGTTCATATCTGCACTAAATTTCAGAGCTTCTTCATGCAACGCGCAACTTTGCAATGAAAGTAAGATAAATTTATGGAATTTTTACACGCGCGGCCCCTAATAATGTGGATACTAGTGCAGACACGCAAGGTAGGTTTTACTGCCACTAGGATAACGGTGGTGTTTGGAGCTGCACTAGTGCTCTAAACCTTTGCCCGGAGTTAGTTGTCTAATCCGCATCCAAAGTTGCCAGCTTTTATTTTGGGTGGGAGCGAGGTACTCGAACTAAGGGGTACCACTCTGCTTAGTGCAAGCCACGTCGTCTAATCTCCAATCAAAGTTGGCACTACACATGCGGAAAAAACTTTTTCTCATTAGAGGTCTTTAGCAATTTGTTCGGTTTCCACTCTTTTCGATTGTACAAAAAACCCATCCGACAAGACTGAGTCGGCTGTTTAGCAGATCGCAACAATTTCGGTTAAAGGCATATGTTGTTGCTTAAGAATAACACCACCTACAGCTTAAAATTAGACGCTGGAAAGCACAATGGCTTCTCCTTAGGTATGCCATCATGCTTTCCGCCGTCCTCTCGAGGCTGTCAAGCCGCTACAAAGTAGATTGGGGTGTTAACAGTGATGTGCGGTGCTGGGCTTGTTCGCCCCGACATTTGCGCGGAAGCGTGTGCCTGCGAACGAGTAGCGAACGGAGGGGTCTAGACAGCTCCGACTCATAACCCTGAAAATACATTCCGGCAGGCGTGATTTTACCAATGAGATGGGAACCGTAATTTGTCTGCTGCGTACCGTAAAAAGTCGCTGTTTTGTCCGGTTCGCGTAAAAGTTTTCGATCGAAATTTCGGATTAAGGACCGGTGGTTAGGGTAACGCCATCTGCTCCAACCGGAAAGAGCGATTTTCCGGTTTTGCTAAAGACCTCTATTGTCTCACCGGCTACTTTCCATTTAGTGGGTACATTGCATTCTCGACAGCTACATTCCATTTCTGATGGATTTATTTCATTCTGTACATTCGAAATGGCTGTTACATGCATTACATATATTTTTCGGTTCAGGGCTTGTAGGGTTAACTGTTCGGTGCCGTACCGAAACAATTACCGTAAAAAACGGATCCAGTGCGACACCAGTTTTTCTCTAGCAATACCATTTTATACACCGTTATTAGATTACAGAGTCGTTTAAGGGCCTTTCAGCCAATAGAAATTGTGTATCGAGACAGTTGGGTTCGGCAATTAATTGACACTGTGTCGCACTGGATCCGTTTTTTACGGTAGAAGGGTGGCATCGACACTAGTTTCTGGAACTGTAACCTAGTGTCATTTTCAGCATTTCTGACCTTTTAAAGACCTTTCTGCCCTTTAACCCCCCCCAACGCCCGAGCCTTTTTTCGGAAATAATCGAATTTTCAGATGTTGTACGATACAGCTTGTTATAGACACCGGACACTTAATCTCACTATGGTCCCGTTAAAGTACGTGGTATTTTTCTGGAAAACGCGACATGAGACCTCTCAGCAAATCATCTAGCATGTTGTAGGTACAGCATGGCTGCGCTAATCATGTTGTAAGGCCTACCATGGTATCGATTTTGAAAGGGATGGGTAGTGGCTTTTTTTATCAAGAAACTGGTCAGAGGAGGTAGAGACCTAGATCAAGGGTGCAAAGCATCCAGCTATAGTAACAAAGACCTCGGCATTTTGTGACTCAACGACTGCATACCCAGAGGCTCCGTGTAGACCGGACAAGCTACTGATCGCCGCTACCACTAGAATATTCCAGGCTGCAATATCACTCTAGTGCTACACGTTGGTTGCTTCCACTTATTGATTCACTAACCGCTACTCCTGCGACTTCTAGCAAACGCTCCTCCTTCATCACTTTGGCCTTCTCCGTCGTGTCGTGTCCGTTAGCAGTACACACAGCTGCAGCAGTCGTATTTTGTATTTGTTGCGTGTTCATTGTTTGATCTTACGCGCTTGACCTCACACGAACAGTCCCACGACTGAAAACGTTTCTTGTTTGGACTATTATGAGTAGGCTCCCCCTGTCCGCGTAGCATACTACAGCACACAGCATATCCGAATGAGGATGATCTTAGCTACCGTGCTGCTACCCTTCTTTGGTTTTATAGGCTGCGTATACAGCACGGCTAATCGAGTACCACTCTCCGCTGGTTCGCTGATCCCACACGCTATAAGTCTACGTGTTGTAGAATACATCGATACGCAACAGTCATATCATGTAACTTACAACACGATAAAATTTAAATGTTGTAGAATACATCGATACACATTGCCAAATCCTGTACTATACAACATGTTAACTTAGCGGAATCACAAACGTCTCCACCGTATGTATCCCATACAATATTCGTCACGCTCCTACGGGATACGGCTTAGGTTCCTACAAGCGTATAACAGCGCGGAGGCGAGTCATACTATAAGAGTGTCAAACGCTTCTACCAGTGCGTTCAAACCACGGATAGCGACGAGGTGGGGAATCAATATACGTGGTATTACTTTCTTAGCACATGGGAGATGTCGTGGTAGGACATGATCATTGGTGATCCTCTAGCTTCCGCTATGTAGACTTCAGAATAGCAAGATGCAGCTGCGGAAGTACGCCCATCTTCATCGTCACTGTCCACACTGCTGTCACTTGCCAGTTACCTTGATCTTCGTACGCCCACGCAGGTAATCGCCGTGGCAGCCCGAGCCTTTGTGGGACATCGAGCCGTCTTCGCCTACATGAATACAACCTCATGAGTTAGTACCTGCTGTATAATGCTTACCTGGGTAAGTGTGTCAGGACACGCTGCTGGCGCGCTTGAGTCCTCGTCGCCCAGCTTTTCATGTGCAGGCCTTTTGTCGCCGTATCCAACTGCTGCTTCCTTCTCGTCTTCATTTGTCCGGTAGCCGCTACATTGGGAGATCCAACACACGCTTGGCTTCTGTCACTGCACTTCTCCTTACTTGCGTGGGGACTCACTGCTTGCGCGCGCTTCCATGATATCTCGTGCTGGTGTGTCCATCACCTTCAGCGCGCCTCCACCGTTGTTTTGGGGTCGGCCTTGGCTTTCTAACGTACATGCGGACGCAACATAGAGTTATTATCCGAGACTTACGCAAAAGTAAGGGACATGTGCAGATAGGGTAGCAATTACTTACCGGTTGGCGGTTACATTGCAGACGCGCACAGCATCTCGGGGCAGCTGGCGGGTCTCAAGCGGCAGCGAGGGACTTGAGCCTGGGTCGAGTCTATTCCAAGCATTTCGTCGCTGTGCTCTTGATCCGGTGATTTCTCAAATAGCCAGCAGCCGCTGAATTCGGAAGAGGAGGCAGGGGCTGGGACAAATTGCGCTGTAGTTTCTCTGTTCCAAGCCCAACTACCCCTGTGCATCGGGAAGTTCGTTTTGCTATACCCAGAATTTGCTTATACTTGGTTTAGCTATATTTTTGCTGTTTTCCGGGCCAATCCCTATTAAAACATGTTGTATGTCTAAAATATACAACATATGACATGTTGTAAGATACAACGTGTGGTCGTTGGGGGTGGGGGGTGGGGGGGTTAAAAAGGTTCGGACAAGGTTCGTGGCAGGTTTAAGTATAGAAGCCGCTATCACATATTATTCACCTAGGTGTGAAGCTTATCTTGCGAGGTTGGTCGGGCATGGCGCAAAGCAATTTACCATGCCACGCAAACCTCGACGCCGCTTCCACAACGATTATGAAAACAGCGAGGCGCACATTGACGCTCTCGCGCGATGCCTAAAAGGCCGGGAGCGCGCCCGAGACCGGCTGGTCGCTCGTCTCCGACGCCTCGACGAAGAAATCGAGGCGATGGAGCAACCCATGCACCGAGAGCGCTCCAGCACCAACGCCTCCGCCACAACAACAGACGCCTGAGAGGCGCTCCCCACGAACTCCTGAGTTTGTCGAGACCTACGGAGATTGCGACGACGACCTGTTCGATTCCGACTAAGTCCCCTGCCAAATCCGATTGTCTGAAGTTGCATTAGCAAGAATACATGGTAGTCAGTACTTTTTCGGTTAGTTTCGATTAATATTTCAGACAAGTGTTTATTTTCCAAATTTATCTTACTGAATATCTCTTAGCAAACCGTTTTTTTTGGTATTTTTCTCCATTGCGGTTATTTATCTAATTTCAGTTGTCGTTACACACCCACCGTGCGCACGCACAGTTACTTCGCTCTGAATGGATTTTACATAGGCACAAACACGTTCGACGGTACAGAGTGTATGAATGCGCACGCATGGAGCTGGAAAAAATCTAATGTATACAAATATGTACGATCTGTTCAGAATAAATTATAGTGTGGGCGTCTGTTTGAAGCAACTCTCTCAACCACGACATCGTTCGCGATGGGCCAAACCGCTTTCCTCTCGTTGAGCTACCATTCACTCTCGGTTTTTCCGGCAAACTCTCATGGTCTACAACCAACTCTCGGCTCTTCAACCCGCACCTCCTCGTCAACTTCTGGCTCAGTTCTCATCTTGGATACCGACAGCGGCTGGCATCTAGGGGAGGATCGCTACGTCATCACACTGTGTGTAGACCGCTAGTGTGTGGACCTCTAGTGCGATGGTCTCCACTAGGGGATCTACGAAGAATAGTCCCCGATCGAGCGACAGTGAGGAGCTTACGGGAGTCGTAACGCGTCGTTGTTCCCGAGCAACTCGCCGGCGTTAACGTAGTAAAGAGACCAACACGACCGCGGCTAGCCCCGGTGGTCCAGGCTTGGATGCACCTTCATCGCACGATAACAGCAGCGAGGAGTACCAGTACGAAGGTAGCGCCAATGGCTCGGACCCGGACGATTCGGACCAAGTCGTGCCGTCGGAGATTTCAGAAAGCGAGAAGGCCGCCCCAACCGCACGCCAAAGCCAGGGACTGGCTATTGATGGGGCGCTCTAACACCCAGTGCGCTTTGAGTCTCTAGCCGAGGCTCGAGGGGTTCTCGATGGGCTCAAGAACGCACGATTCGCGCTGTCAAATGACAACAGTGTCACCAAACGTCTCTGGTGTACTTCCCATGTCGATTGCACAGCTGAGACTCGTATCACGCTTGATCCCGACGGCAAGTTTCGGCTGGCGCGTAGTGGTATACATACGGCAGTTGTGGCTCCGATTGAGACGTAGCGGACGGGGATTGATAAACCATTACTTCCAGAAATCGACGGTGGCTGCTGGGAGGCCAAGTTCCCCAAAAGTGTTTGAGCTCCCTACGCGTGAAGTACGGCCACTCCGAAGAAGTGCTTGCCTTGCTGCCATCAGCTTCCCAAGTCAAAAACAGAGCACACCGACTGCGATGACGGGGGGATTTCGACATTACCGCCTACGTGGATGGCGACGCCCAGACTCTGCACAATATCAACAGCATTTTTAGGCCATATGTGGTACAATCCCGAGCGGGACGCTCGGCGCATCGCTCGCCAACCCCTTGAGTTTCAAAATGAGCTCACAGTGCTGGGCTGTTTCACCGACACAGTCGACAGTGGTGACGGCTCCGTCGGAATCATCTTCGCTTTGCGAAGGCTTTTTCGAACAGCACCACGAACGGTGGCAGGTCAAAATGGTGAGGTGCTCGGGGTTACAGACGGATCATACAATCTTCACTTCGGTGGCTGGACACTTGTGTTATTTGGCACGTTCGGACTTCGTTACACCGCTTCACACGCGTCTCAACATAAGTTTTACCCGATGATGTTGGACCTACAATTCAGTTCGTTGGACTACTCCACTTCAATCGCCAACGCTTTCGAGACAGTCTGGTCAGAGATCAAGCTTCTAGGCTGCTAGCCCCACCTCGACCATAACGCTAGAAAGAAGAAAGGATTACTTGCAGAGCGCGACCGCCACAACGACATCATCAAATCACAGCTTGCAGCCATCCACGCCACTAGCGGCGCCAGGCAGTACCATAGATCAAGCCTGCTAGTGGCTTGCCCACCATGCACTTGATATCGAAACGTGTGATACAGTTTGCGAGAGCGCGCTACACGTTCACCCTCATCGGGTGTTGGCACAGCCGTGGCCAAGCAGTCTTTAGCGCCCCAGTCCTTTAAAAGTCGCCGAAGGACAGGTGAGTCATGTACACTCAGATCTCGCTCATACGTGCAATCAAGGCGCGCATCTAGAGTGCAGTTAAAGTCTCCTCTAAGCAAAATCTTACCATTATCAGGTCGACACAGCAAGCTCAGACGTCCAAAAAGTAATTCACGTTTCCTGCGATCTGTCGAAGCATACACATTGGCTACGGTGATGTCCTCCTCATCCAATTTTCCAACCACTGCCAAAAAATTCGAACGCCATTCGCCACGCCACATTGGTCTGACATCTCAAAATGATCCAAAAGGGTTAACAAGAATCCCTACGCCACCGGAACCTTCATCTGCAGCCCCCCCCCCCCCCCCCCAAAAAAAAAAAAAAAACAAAACAAAAAAGACAAAACAGGACACCCGTCTCCACATTGAAATCCCCATTGTGCCGCGTGCTTCCTCCGCGCGCCATCTAGTTCGTCCTCATGTATGTGCGTCCCTTGAATGAGCGCAACGTCTTTGTGCCCATGGGAAGTAGTGCGTCCTAGCGAGTTGATCCAGTCTTGATGCGAGGCTGCAGTGGCCCAAAAGCCACGTACGTTTTGTGAGACCACCCCGAAGGTCCGCTCTGCGGCGTGCAGACCGTGCTCTGCGCTGACTGGTGCTGCTGCCCGTGCCCTCTCTTTGTGCTTCCGGATCTTGGCCAGTCTTTGTTTGAATCTCTGAAACTCCTTCCTCCTGCTCTTGTGTTTATCCGCGGAGGACTGCCCGGGGAAAATCTCTCGGAGAGTCGACTGCCTCATGTGTGGTGCAGCCGACACTTGAGTCGACGACGGTGAGAGATCCGTCGAAGACTCGATGCGGGCCGGTGGGCCCTTAGTACTCGGGAGAGCAGGCCATGCGATGCTGAGTTGCAGCGTCGCACTCTGCCCATGTCAGCCCTGACGGAGCCTTAAGGATGAGACCCCAGTCTCCTCATGGATTCCCCTGTTTGGAGCAATACAACGCGGCCCAGCGCCCAAAAGCCTCCTGATTTGCTTGGTCGATCCTCCTCAATGACAGCAGCCAAGTTTGCGTCCTGGCGTATACCGACTCGATTACCGCGCCAGTGGAAGGCCGCGGACTGCGTTGTGACAAACCTGCTATGTTATCGTCGGAGGCGCTTGACGTCTGAAAACCACTAGCATATCCATCCAACCCTTAAGCTTCGTGAATGCGCTGAGCTTCGGCCTCGAGCGTGTCCTCCAGTTGTCGTTCGTCAAGTGGAGAACTATCCAGGATAGGGGGCCCAAGTCGTGCCATAACGATGTCTAATCGTTCGCGCATCGTAAGTGTGTTGATGAGGGCAGAGTTTACCGACGGATCGCATGAGAGTACATTGATGCCTTGGACGTTGACATCGGTCTCCGTGGGATCGAGCTGGCTGATAGTGTCAATCCAGTCGTAACTCTGATCAAGCGTCTCCGCATAGTCCGGATCACCTTCAGCCGTCCACCGCAACAATAATCCCCCATGCTGGTCCTCAGCAAAGTGCCGTTTGTGATGTTTGAGGATCATGATCGTAGACATGGCGTGCAGCAGCCAACATTCGTAAAGATAGGAGCACCGCTGTTTGCAAACAGTAGAATTGACTTTCCGCTGGATAGAGACAATCCGCAGTTTTGAGGATTCCGCTCTAAGCGTGAGCAGAACACACAGATTTCAACCCGCCAGACGCTAAACACTACTGTGAAACATTGTATCAAATAGTGCATGTAGATATGAAGTGTATTAAAACTGAAAAGTAGAAATGCAGCGCTCACATGGGGCAGCGATCCTTCAGACCTCAGTTGTCTTCGACGTCCGATTCCTCAGCCAACATGAACTGCTCCACCATGTAGTTGCGACTGTCGTCATCCATGCCATAAAACATGGTAGCCGCGTCGTGATCGGTTGCTAGCGGCTTGATGAACTTAAAGCGCAGAACCACCGTGACAGTGTCGGTGGACATGTCCCTGAAGATCGATATCGCTTCATCGGCGCGCGTCACTGTTCGGCTTCTGTCGTTGTGCCGTTCCGAAATGGACGCTGCGATTGATTCCTGCGCATTTGCCATTTGCCGCATCGACTCGCTCATTATTTCGCCGGCGGTCCTTCGTCGTGTACCTGGCGTTTCTTCTGCTTTGCTTTCCCGACTTGAAGTTCGTGTACCACGCTGTTGCTGTCTTGTTGGCGTCGATAGGGCTTCGGACTCTTCTACTCTGGACTCCTGACTGCTCAGAGCAGACGCGAGACGTCGCTGGACAGCGGCGTGCAGGTCCGCACTGCTATCGTCATCTTTGGAGTCACTACTAAGCCCACTTAGCGAGGAAGGCGCAGGTCTGGCTTGGGTACCAGTGAGGGAGTACACTACGTAGGAGCCCGTTGCGGATGTTCTTGATAAAATCCGGTCCAGCACGGCATACACGAACAGTGACCGCGTTCGGAACTCCCGTGCTTGCGGGTGCGCAGCTATCAAATCGTCCCACACGGCATCTGGAGCTGTGGGTAAGTCAGTAATATGGTCCCAACCAAAGCCGCTGTTTGCCTTCATTGTTGAGTAGACCCTGTACTTCTTTTCAGCTCGTTTAGCTTGCTCTGTAGTTGCTTGCGATCGCGAGTGAGATCTTCCGGTAGCCCGTTGTTGCAGGCCATGACAATGCGATTCCAGACCGCTTTCTTGAAATTGCCTTCGTATGAAGCATCGAGTCGAATTACTTGGTCGAGAACGGCATTGACTAGTCGTGCGGTGAGCTCTTGGCTCCAGGTGAAGGTCATGGCTACTGAGTTGAATGGGGCGGGGGTCTACGGAGGTTGCTGGGAGAACGGAGCGGTAGTGGTGGTCGCTGTGGTCGCTGTTGAGGAAGTTCAAGAGTGGTAAGTAATAAAACCCAAAGCGGTCGCGCTGGTGTCAGTGCTGTCCGTGGTTGCGGGGGCTAGGCAGACTTCTGCCAGTGGTTGCGGGGTTACGGGGTTACACTAGTGTCCCTGCGGCAAGTCTTTGAGAACGTTGTAGTAGTCTGACTTCTGCAAGTCGTTGCTTCAGCAAGTCGTTGCGGGGGTCGTGTAAGTGTTCGTTATGGATCGCATAGTGGTTATAGATTTGCGCTTGTGTCCGTTGCAGGGTCGTTGCGGGTTTGGCTAATGTTAATTCTATTGCTCGGTGGTTTTGCAAGTTGTAGGGGGTGGTCTCATTTGTGTCAGGTTGCACAGACGTTCACGAGCTCTAAGCTGTGCACTCTTCAAAGATGGCGGCTTCGCAGCATCTGGAGGGCCTGGAGCTCGGACGATGCAGAGGAATAGGAATCTAACATCATGCTCACCTTGGGTGTTATGGTGACTTGCGGTCCATACACCATCGCCAACTATGCAAAGGAAGAGTGCTCGAACTCAAAACAGACCGGAGCTCTGTATTACAAAGAACTTCTAACGAGCCGGAGCCCAGTGCGTTTTTCGAGGGTCGCCAAAATGAGCGTTTGTACATTCAAATTGCTGCTTGGGGAATTGGAATCTACACAGTTGTTGCCTTCGACGTCTCACATTTGCAGCGGGGAGCGTCTACTAATTTTCTGTATATATTGGCAGGGAAAAACAACAGAGAGGCTCAAGAGCGTTTTCAGCATAGTGCAGGAACAATATCAAGGGTTGATCGGCAAGGGATCGCTGCAATTAATGCCCGTTGGAGCGCATTCGTCTGTCTTCCCAGTCGCGGCACTCCTTCACACATTCGAGACTCTTCCAAGTTTTCACCCTACTTCGATGACTGCATTGGAGCTCTAGATGGAACGCACATCCCGGTCGTGCAGCCTGCGTCTATCGCGCCACGGTTCAGAAACAGAAAAGACGTGCATTCCAGCAACGTCCTTGGTGCCTGCACCTTCGACATGGAATTAGTGTATGTCCTTCCTGGATGGGAATGTTCGGCCCACGACGCACGTGTACTTAAAGACGCCATCAGCCACGATGAAAGGTAATTGATACTGAACGCTTTGTAAGGATGTCGCGCGGATATCTAGTATGCTCTTATGTGCTACAACAGGCAATTACTATGGGGGGGGGGGGGGCGCTGGATATGCGTTGAACCGCTACACGATGACTCCTTATCGAGGAACACGCTACCATCTCAAGGAGTTCGGTGACGGCCTTCAAAAACCACAAAACAAAGAGGAACTATTTAACCTACGACACTCCTCACTCCGAAACGTTATCGAGCGAACGTACGGATTTGTGAAGAACAAGTTCCCGTTGGTGCAGGCGATGACGTCGTACGCGCTTGAGGAGGAGATTGATCTGATACGGAGCGCCTTTGCGATTCACAACTTCATGCGTCGACACCATGACGAATTCGCCAACGTGCAAGAGCGTCCGGATGGCAGCACAGACGAAGACGACGAAGGTGTAGATGTAGGCGACTCCACTCCGACCGACTCAGACGACAACGGCATGAAGCAAGCGCGCGATGCTATAGCTGCGGTTATGTGGCGTGACTATTTGATGACCATTGCCAGCAGAGACGGCGAAGTTGTCGTGTAGTTGCCCATTCGTGTGCATGACGCTCACAGCGCTACCAGTATACAGTCCACCAAGCCCCAGCAGTTCTTTCGCTCCTTAACCTGCATGCACACGTTCATGCCAACAGCTACACAAAATAAACCACCTTTCAAAAGCGCTTACATCGTGTGCCTTGTTTCCTGATCGAGTAATATGTGCTATTACAGACACCAACCGCTCAATCCGCTGGCCCACGCCCAAATTCGGGCGTTTAGCGTTTAGCGGATTTGGACTCAATTTCCGCTGGAATCGGCATGCGGAACACGCAGAGTTTTGGTCGATCCGCTGTTCACAAAAACTCCGCTGGAATGGCCCAAAAACACTAGAATTTATGCCTGCAGAACACGCCCATAGTCTCGAGCAACTCGATCATGGAGGACCTCGCGATATCCTGACTCGTGATCCAAGCCATCAAGAAGCCGATGTGTCTTGTATATGGGCATCATTATGCTCGTTGGGATCGAGGACAAGTAAGGGTTCCCGCAGATACTGCGTCATGGCACGTAGCTCGTGACGCCCTGCCCATGGGCAAGCCGGTACGGCGGCCGCGACAGAGCGCTAACGTTCTTCGGCATCGTGCGCGGGTAAGCTGGAAGTAGCACTTTCGACTCCAGTCCATTGCTCCCGATCCTGATAGAACCACTGTATTTCCTCAACAGAGTCAACAAGTCCAAGCTCGACATCACGTTGTAAGTTAGACATTATACTGGGAACACCGAAGAATGAGGGGTGGACAGCTCCCAATGGATTAATTGGACGCGTAAGCGTAAGCGTAACCTGGCGCAACCTTCGTGCTACACGAGCCAGA
>JAIKVH010000006.1:0-39147 GCA_024679275.1 Phytophthora niederhauseri
GGAACGTACGATAACGACGCCGAGACTCCACCAGTCGTACGCTTTGCCGTAGTTACGGGATCCGTCCGCAGACTGCGCAAGTGCTTCCGGTGCCACGTATTCAGCCGTACCCGACAGCGTCTTGACGCCAAAGCTGCTGCCATAAATGTGCTGCTTGGAAAGCCCAAAGTCGACCACGCCGATGTGGCCCTCCGAATCAATCATGACGTTGGATGGCTTGAGGTCGCGGTAAAGGATGTTGAGTTCATGAAGGTACGAGATGGCTAGCACGAGCTCTGCTCCGTACAGCTTGGCGTCCTTCACACCCAGGCGGCCCTTCATATTCAGGTGGTAAAAGAGATCTCCAGCAGCATAGTACTTCATTCCAAGGTACAGGCGCTCGTTGGTCTGGAAGGCAAAGACAAGGCCACAGATGTACGGGTGGTGAATGCGCTGCAAAATTTGCCGCTCTTCCATCGCGTTCTGAACGTCAGCCTGGTCCATGTTGGTCTTCTTGATAATCTTGAGGGCGAACACTCGGCCGTCCTTCTTGAAGCGCACAAGCATTACGGCACCGAAACTGCCCTTGCCCAGTACACTCAGCATTTCGAAGTCCTGGATCGTTAGCGACTCGGCCCTCTCACTTTCTGCCTCTGACAGTGTCTCGGATACGCGCGCTTGCTGCTCTTGCTGAGTAATTTGTTGTTCTTGATGTGTCATTTGTTGCTCCATTTGCTCCTGGTGCTTTGTATAGTCGGTAGTGTCCACAAAATCTTCGCCCTCCGTGATTCGAAGCACAGGGGCCCCATTACCGGCCGATAGAGGAACAGGCACTGGAGTCATGCCACCATCTGATACTGACGGCGGAATCGGAGACGGGCACGGCGAAGGTACTGGGGGCGGCATGCCAGGAGAAGGTTCGCCAACAAAAGTGCTCGTGACATCGACGGAGGGCAGGAGTGGGGGCGTCACGACAAGGCCGTGCTTTGTCTTTGAGCTACTTGGCGGGGGAATTGACACCGGTTCCGTGCTCGGCGACGGGATTGGTTCGGCAATAGACGGGATGCCCAGAATGAGCTGACTCAGAGGTCGGCGGTCGTGGTTTGCCTGGGCTTCAGCGTGTGCTCGAGCTTGAGCCTCTTCAAGACTGGTCACTGAGTCCCTGGTTGGAATCTGTATAGATGGTGGTGCGCTGCTCGATGCCACCTCTTGTGCCGGGGTCGATACACTCATAAAATAGTGTTCCAGCGCCACTTGCACATCTCCACCAGCACCGTCCAAAAAGTTAGCTAGTCGATCGCGAGACACATCTGTACCGATGATGTTTGCCATCTGCTCGATCTTGGCGTTTGTGAGCTGGATTTCGTCGGAGATGGAGTCCTTCCGCCGCTATGAGCATTGCAGGAAGAGCTGTTTAGCAAATGCCCCTTGTATTTGTATTTGGTCGAGACAAAATACCCACGTACCGAATGGTTCGGCTCGTGAAGGCTGATGCTGCCCGTCGACATGGGTGTGCCCATGACACTGATTGTCAGGTGGTTGACATCGATCGGGTCGTCGGGTTTCGGTAGACTCTTGAGCGCGTTCTGCGTCAGCTTGGCGTATAGATACAAGCGCTGGTTCGCCCTGTCCGACAGCAATATCAAAGAAGAAGCAGTGCAATGCACACGTCAGCACGATCACCCACTCACACGTGGAAAAGACTGACGAAAACACGCACGTCTTGATGCGCTCGAGGCCGAGGAAGCAGCGGTGCACGTTGGTGTTGTAGCTGCTGATGCCGACGGGCCGCTCGTCCTTGCGCACGATCTCCTTGTCCTTCCACTTGTAGCTCGTGAGGAAGAAGTAGTCCCCGGGGGCGAGGTTCTTGCCCAGCGGCAGGCCTCGGATCACGAACTTGTTGCGGTCGTCCTCGGACGGCGCCTTCCACTGCAGCATCTTGTTGAGCGAGCTGGCCTTGAGCCACAGGCCGTTGCACTCGAGCGTGACGACGTCTCCGTTGGCGAAGTAGGGCCTCTGCGTGGCGGGCGAGGGCATCCCCAGGAAGGTGCCCGTGCGCCAGCCGCGCTTGCGCAGGCGGATGGTCAGGAACTTGTCGTTGCTGGGCGTGAGCATGTCGTAGGCCGGGTCGCCCCTCGTGAGCGTCGCGTAGTAGGCCTCCGACTTGCTCACCATGCCCTCCATGGCGCGCGGGTGCAGCGTGAGGCTCAGCCCCGACTGGATGCTGGGCACGGCGTCGGCCGCCACGGGCCGCTGCGGGACGGCGGCGGCGGAGGCGGAAGCGGCAGCGGTGGGGGACGCCGCCACCTCGGCGAAGTACCAATTGAGCGCCGCGCTCACGTCGAAGGCGCAGGCGTTGAGGCACGTGAGGATGACGCTCTGCGGCACGTGCTCGCCCAGGATCGTGCGCATCAGCTCCACGTCGCTCTCGGCCGACGCCGGCGCGCTCGCGGCCCCTGCCAGGCAGGGGGTGGCGATGTCGATGTCGAGTCTGAGTATGGAGCGCGATAATCGACTTGCGAATGGTATGGAGCGAATTTCAACCAGTGAGCGGTCGTGTAGCCATGTCCGCCGTTTAGGGGTCGCACTTGTCAGTTGAAGTGAAGGGGCCGGCAGGATGTGGCGGACTCGGCGCAACACGAGCGACCGGGACGCGCTGACGCTGGTGGTGCACGGGCCCGAGTTCCGCAATGGGGAGCTGCTGGTGCTGAACCCGGACATCTTCCCGGACGTGAAGCTGCACGACCTGGTGGAGGTCGCGCAGCCCGAGCGCGCGCACCCGCACCCGCCGCGGCTCGTGCTGTCCGTCGAGTCGCTCGCGCCCGTGCGCGGCAAGCTGCAGGTGAGCGTGGCCCGGGAGATCGCGGCCCAGTTCGGGCTCGAGGCCTTCCGCTCCGTGACCGTGCGGCGCGTGGACCAGCGCGACGTGTGCGTGGACTTCGTGGAGCTGAGCTTCAAGGACCAGTTCCTGTCGAGGGCCGACATCTGGCGCTTCAAGGTCACGATGCTGGGCCAGTGCGTCTACGTGGGGCGCACGGTCGAGTGCCTCGGCATCCGCTCGCAGGTGGACGCCATCCTGGCCGACAACACGCAGCTCGGCTGCGGCGTCATCGGAGACGCCACCAAGATCGTCGTACGCTCGAGGTCCAGCCGCCTCTTTTGGCTCGTGCAGATGAGCACCGAGATGTGGGAGTTCGCGCCCGACGGGGAGATCTACTACGAGAAGCTGCTCAACCGGCTGCTGCGCGTGCTCATCGACAAGTGGAGCGAGAGCTCCGTGAGCCACTCGGTCACCATCATCGCCTTCTCCAGGAGCTTCTACGACGCCAACCAGTTCCCCGACGACTTCGACCCGAGACGAGCCCCCTTCTCCGACCCTCGACGGCAGGGCTTTGGCCCGGGCTGCGGGGCGCCTGGCATCAATATGGCCAACGGCTACGGCCCCACCATCCACGTCGACCCCGTCTCGGGCCGGTACTACGAGGATTTCTACAAGGTGGTGGTCATGAACTTCACGGGGCCCGACTGGAGTCGCTTGGTGCTGCTGCTCAAGAAGGAGTTCGCCAGCTACTACGAGATGCACCGGTGGCGCACGCCCGAAGAGTTTTCGGCCGCAAAGTACGAGATTTGTCGATGCCCCAAGCCTGCCACCAGCACTAATACTGGAAAAACGTCGGAGGAGGGTACGGTGCTCACTACTGACACAGACAATGCTGACGCCTCCGACTGCGGGAGTGAGGATGTGTATATCAAGTGGACGAAGCTGCCGTCGGGGGTGCCGTCTCGCGCCAAAGATGGCAACATCCTGGAGGCCATCAATGTGACATTGAATGTACTGGACAAACACTACATGGATCGTGACCTAAGCCGCACTGGGCAGGGTATCGTCATGATGACGGCTGGCTGCAGTATTTTCAACGTCGATCGGAAGCTGGCAGAGATCACGGAGCAACGCATGATGGACAACGGAGTCGGGATGGACATGATCTCGCTGACAACGCCGCCGTTGCATGTTGTTCCGCTGTTTATTTACCGCAACCTACCATCAGGAAAGACTGTTGCAGGTCTCAACCCTGATGCTTCCAGCTTCGCGCGCAAGCTCTCCTACAGCGAGGTTTCAGGTGCGAGTGAGGAGCCAAAGTCGCTGGAAACTGCGTCTTCCTTCCATGGAGTCTCAAGTTTTATGTCTACCTCTCAGCCCAAGAGCCCGGAGTGGGTGCGAGCTGGTAGTGAAATCCTTCGCCGCTCGTCGACTCCAGCAAGACTCAGTGACTGCATTACTTCAGCTGATCCAAGTGGCGATTCACCCGAGAAACTTACCTACGACGTACCGCACTGGGTGAACATTACGTTCTTGGACTTTGGCTGTGGCTGCGGGCGCTCCAGTAATATCTGCATGCCGATTGAGCCTCCCGCGCCGTTGAGTCCGAGCCAAAACAGCCCAACTTCCCACCGTGGATGGCAGTCATGCGAGTGCCAGGTCAAACGAAACCAGCAATTCGACCCGCTGCCATCGTTTCGTATGTTCGATGTGACGTCGCCGTCCGAGAGATTGGAGTTCCCTGTGACGCTGCGGAACCTGATGCGGAGAACCTCGCAAAACGCGCCGAGCTTCGGGCTCAGTGCCCCCTCCCCTTGTGATCGCAGAGACGTCGAACAAGAAAACTCCACCAGCGAGAGTGGAGAGGTGTCCGTCACGGCCGGAGCGCCATTGTCAATCAGGATCACTGGTTGTCAAAGCCGCTTGTTATTCGAGACGAGCGAGCTTCCCGACTCGGCATCGTCTGCACCACCACCGGAACAATTGCAGCTTAGCCGATCCCCTGACTTTGACCCCATTCTCGCATCGGGGCAACTGCGTTCCGCTACTAATCTCAGCGCCAGCCTCCACGCGCGAGCCGCACTGAAGGAATATGACGAGAGCGTATTCGCCCCTGTGGTGCGAGACGGCGAATCCGCCACGGCGAGGAGCTCACGAGAGCGGCGACTGGGTTTTGTTCCTCTGGAAAGCCACGACGAGCACGATAGCGCCACCAGCGCCACCATCGGTGGGTACGGCGACGGCCATCTCGAGTGGTTTCTTCGTAACGCAAAGAAGGAAGCCGATCGAACGAGAGAGCGCAGTAACAGCGGCAACAATACCAGCTTCCGGAAGGAGAGCGCTTTCCTTCCGAGCGAAAGCACCAGCATGATCCAAACACTGATCTCCCCGCGGAAACTGAAACCCAATGGCAACTCACCGAGCAAAATTTTCCAGACTGCTCTTTCAGACCGCACTCAGCAGAATGGAGATCATTCTTCCGGAATCCCGATCACGTCTCGCTCAGTCCCGAGGGCAGACGCGAACCCCTCATTTTCATTGGAGGTGATGCTAAGCAGCTCAATGGAGCGCCGGCGCAACATGAACTTTGCAACGAAGTCAGCGTTGTCGGCCAGTCGTACGCTCTTCGGGACTCCAGGAAAGAGTCGAGATGAGGGGTTTCGTCCGCTAGCACGAGCGTCGACCATGACCAAGGAGCTGCCGTCGACGTCTGGCCACTCTCCGGCGTACTCTTCCCCATCAAAAGACGGGTTCACAGGTAAGCTCACGAGCAACCAGCGGCGCCTCAGTAATCCAGGATCTCCTCCAGGTGGTCTGCGCAGAAACCAATCCGAGTTGTTCCGGCCGTCGTTGATGCCTGGAAGCCTGAGCGTCAAGGCTTCGTCGGCTACAGATCTCGCTATGACACCCATTGACCACAGAAAAGCGGCTGTGAATCCGTTCCGGTACTCCAAAGGCCAGGTCTCTCAACGTTTATCAAGCGACCGAAGACGATGGAGCCACCTCTTCCCCGTGTCTACCCACGTCGCTCATCGTCCATCGAACGAGGTGTCAGGGGAAGCTGCAACACAAGACAGCGAGCCCATATTCCTTGGGCCAAACTGGACAAGTCTAACGTCGCCCGCTATCCTGCCGCTAACTACCGACCACTTTCCGTCCCCGCAAGAATTGCGCCAAGGTTATACCGAAGCATTTTACACGGTGACGATTCCTACAACCGCGACGCAGGCTCCAGCGATCGAGTGCGTGCCGCGATATCGTAACCACGACGAGCTTTTGATCGAAATGATCTGCCAGCGGCTTGCGCGCGACTTTCAACTCGTGTCCAGTTGCGACTCCACTGCGTCCCTCATGGGTAGCGAGTCGTCTCCCGAGAGCCGACGAAGAGTGTATCACCTGAGCATGGGGCATCGCATCCACCAGCTCATTTATGACGCAGAGCGACAGACCGTCGAAGTGAAGAGGTTCGTCCAGCGCGAGCCACATGACCCCGAAGTCGCGTACACTTCGTACAACTACTCGCTCTGGGTTGGTCTCACTCAGTCGTTCCAGCCGCACCAACAGATATTCCATCGGTACCCGCAACCAGAAGACAACTGGAATGCCCTGGACAATCTGCTGTGCGGATACCTTGACGACATGGCGGACACAATGAAGTGCCGGCGGATACGGTTTGCTATCGTACCCCCCGTGATCTCGAAGGGTGGTGATACTGAGTCCCCGACAGCCTACGCAGCAAAGTTTACAAAGTTCATCGAGTACCTGCAGTCGCGCGTTGCCCCCTCTGAATTTGGCGATCTCGAGAACATCACTATCAACATGGTACTAGAGCGGCCGCAAGGTCCACAAGAAGCTGGGAAAGCTCCACCACTCGGTGGGAACCGCATGCTGAGCTTCAAGATGGCTTGCAAGGCGTCGACAGCATCGTCATCTGGCGCGAAATTCGAGGACTCGAGAACTGAGTGGGTGATGATGCGTGTGGAGGAAACCATGGATATCTCGCGGTGCTTTCATCTCGATGTGCGCTGGTTGGCTTGCAGCGGTATCGCGGCGGACGAGTTCGTTGGTACTGTTCGCCGTCGCGCGAAGCAGGCGGGGTTGGATCTACGCCGCGTTCCCGAGTATTCTAGCGTCTCGCGCGTACAGATCCATCCTCTGATAGCTTCGGTCTTCCTGCCGCTCCCCGTTCGAATCTCGGAAGCTTTCGTTGCAGCGCTCACTCAAAGTCTGGACTTCGTGCTAGACGACGAGCGGATTGCCGATGGCAGCGGGATTGGCTATGGACTCGGAATCGACCAGGAGACGTCGACAACGAAGACGAGGACGATACGCGGACACCGCCGGTCGCCTTCAGCTAACGCTAGGATGCTGCTTGAACGATGGCAGCAGCGCGGGTACAAGCAGTTCATCCACCGACGCGCGCCAGTATTCGTGCGAGTCATTCACGACGGTCTCATCTGGATCCCCGGCTACGACTACGATCGCAAGGGCGACGGTGCAGCTAGCGTGACTGCCACCGAGACGTTGTTCCACGAGGTCTGCGCTACCATCGAGTCGCAGTGTGGCGAAAGCCCAGAGGGCAATGTGAGTCTCTGACTCGAACGGCAGTTAACGGTATGCCCACTGCGGCCGCAGACATTCAATTACGTTACTCCCATCCATCCATTTGCATGCTTCTACTACATAGAGTGCTTGAAACCCTTACGCACTGGGGTGTTCCTTAGCACTTGACATCGCTCGGCTCGCCACTGCAGCTGCCCGAACCGCCCTTCACCGTGATACCCGAAAACGTCCAGCCAGACACCACCTTGGGGTTGACGAGGATGTCGTAGATCTTGTCGGCGGTGCCCGACAGCCCGGACACGGTGATGTCTGAGATCGTCACCTCGCTCGTTGCTGAGCCCGTGTATCCGCCCTTGTCCTTGCTGTAGTCGGAGTGGATAACGATGGCGTTCTTGACGTTTGACAGCGTGTTGCCCGTGTACGTGGCGCCGGTGACCGCTCCCTGCTTGCCGACGATCGTCTTGATGCGGATGCCGTCGAGTGGATGACGATGGCGTTCTTGACGTTTGACAGCGTGTTTCCCGTGTACGTGGCGCCGGTGACCGCTCCCTGCTTGCCGACGATCGTCTTGATGCGGATGCCGTTCACGCTGTCGATGATCTTGTTGTTCTTGACGGTGAGGCCGCTGACCGTGTCGGATTCCGTGACCGAGTCACCGCCGAGAGAACCGATCGAGATTCCGTGGCCGCCGCTGCACGTGTTGCCCGTGAAAGTCGTGTCGTTGCTGGACTGCATGGCGAGGCAGTCGTCCTGGTTGTACACCGTGCAACCGGAGATCGTCAGGCGATTGTTGCGGCTCAAGTCGAAGCCGTCCGTGTTCTTGGCGACACCGTCGCCCGCCTTGGAGTCGAGGGTCAGGCCGCTGATGGTCGTGTCTTCCGAGTCGAGGACACTGAACGTGCGGTAGGGCGAGTTCTTGATGTTGAAGCCCTTGAGCGTCGACGACATGACGTGCTTGAGGCGGAAGAAGACCGGGCGGGTGATCGACGTGCCCTTCTTCCAGTACAAAGCGCCCTGGCCATCGAGGGTGCCGGTGCCCGTGACCATCAGATCGGTGCCCGTCAGGAGGACAAGAGGGCCCTCCCATTCGGCCTGCTCGAACGTCGTCGTGCCTTCGAACGTGATGGTCGCGCCCTTGGCCACAGCGGTCAAGTCCAGCGTTGTGCTAGCGGGGACGCTCAGGTCCTTGATCACGATGTTCTTGCACGTCGACACGTCCGCGCCCTTGGAGTAAGTGCCCGTCAGCGTGCAGGCGGACGAAGTGGTCGTAGCGCCGCTAGAGGCGGTGGAGGACTGCTGCTGGGTCGACTGGCTACTCTCGCCCTGCTGGGTGGAGTCTCCGCTAGAGTCCGAGGACGGAACGGAAGCGCTGGAGCCCTGCTCGCTCTGTTGCGTCGAGTCACTTGAGTTCGTCGAGGGAGTTGAAGTGCTGGGACCTTGTCCACTTGAGGGGCTGGACTCTGTCGATGGAGTCGATGCACTGGAGCCTTGCCCACTGGAGTTGTTGGAGTCTGTCGATGGAGTCGAACCGCTGGAACCCTGCTCGCCCTGCTGCGTCGAGTCACTCGAATCCGTTGAGGGGGTCGATGCACTTGATCCCTCCTCGCTTAAGGCGTTGGAGTCCGCCGACGACGCCGGGGTCCAACCACTCTGACCAGTCTGGCTGGACTCGCTTGACCATTGCTGGTTGGACTGGTTCGAGCCGGCGGAGATCGAAGGGGTCTTGTTCTTGGCATTGCACCTCGGGTTGGTGCCCTGTCGGACCATTTGCTTGCCCTGGGCGGCGCTAACGAGAAGCGCGAGCACGATCGTGGACGAGAGGAGCTTCATCTTGCTTGGGTCTGTCTTCACGGTCCGGCGAATTCAAGAATGAGCTGAGCTACTGAACGAGAAGCGCACAAGCAGACCATCACCGAGAGCTTCGCTGTTATCATGGGGCGGAACACACACGCGCGCTGCTGATCGATCGACGCCACAACGCCGGGTGGTCGAATGCAGAGAAGGTGATCGCGATCATTTTCATCTTGGTCGACCTCCTCCTCTCGGGATGTGGACGCCTCAGAGACGCGGACAACAGCAACAACTGGAGAGTTCGTCGACAGATTGCACCTTTGTCACTGCGAGCTAAGGCGTGGGGATTTGAACCCGGTCAACGTCGCTGGACTACAGACGCGCTCTCTGTGTTTGACTGATCGATGCATCAAGGAAACCAGCGTCGTCGGTCCAGCCTCGAAGAGCTTGAAGAGCTACAGCATTGTACTGTAGTGAGGAGCTCGAACAGCACACCGCTAGACCAAGCCATGCCATGATTGACAAGGCCGACTGAGCCGGGGCACGCGATTTTGGGGGCGTCGGTCGCTGTGAGTCAACACGGATGTCAAAGTAGAGACGGAGAGCTGCGATCCCACCACGTGCAGGCCTCGTTGTGCGTCGCGGGCCGTGCACTGCGGGGCGCCCGACGCGTTTCCTGGTTCCAGGTCGACACATGGGGGTGAGACGAGGGCGAGCGCCGCGATCCCCGGATGGGACGACTGCTGCAACTTGCAGGCGCTCCGTGTAAGCTTACTGCTCTGCTGTGGACCATGCTCGGGAGCTTGGCGCTGGTCTGCTATTAGGTCGTCATCAAGAACGACTTGACGCGAGAGACTACAGAGCACACGCAAAGGCAAGCGTTAATCGTTCATGTATTAGGCCGTCATCAAGAACGACTTGACGCGAGAGACTACAGAGCACACGCAAAGGCAAGCGTTAATCGTTAATCGTCGTTGGAAGCTCGTCCTCATCCAGCGCAGCAGCAAGGATCTCGCCAACGTCGCCTCGGATAGCTGCATCCAGGCCAGCAACTGCGTCCTCGATGCAAGCCGCATTCATCACAGTGGCCCCAGAACACAGTGATACCTTCTTCCATTCTCCATCCAGCCTTGCTGTCGCGGAGACTATGAGGACTCGACAGTGAAGGCCTCCCTAACTGCGAAGCGAGTCGACCGGAGCTGGCCATGCTCGGGCTGAGTCCTGGATGTTGTCCATTCCTAAGTACGACCCATCTCTCGAAACGACCAGCAGGAGGGTCACTTCACTATCCCGATCCGATATCGCCATGGCCGCCCGAGCTCGTTCGTCCTACCAGCGCGTGCCCCCCGCGCAGCACCACGAGAGCGATGAGAGCGACGGCGATGACAGCGACAGCGAGCAGCACTTACAGCAGCGCGCCAGTCGGTCGCAGCGAGCGGCTCTGTGGAGCACGAGGCTGCACGCCTTCCTGTGGGTGGCGGCGGCCGGACTCGTGGCCTACGGCACCGACTTCTTCCGCGTCATCTTCACGGACGCGCGCATCAAGCGGTAGGCGGCGCTTGATCAATCTAACGTAGTCGCTGCAGTGCGCTCATGGCCGCGTGTGTTTTGTTTGCAGGGGCTTCTTCCAGGTGGCGCTGATCTGCACTGGCGTCAACATCTGCATCACGGCGTATCTGGCCGTCTACCTGCCCTACATCAAGCGTGTGCAGCTCGAGTGGAGCGTGTACTGCCCGAGGATGATCCCCACCGCGACGATCGTGGGGGCTGTGGCCACGTTCTGCTACATCTGCGCCTTCTGGCCGGTCTGGGGGCTGCTCACGCCAGGGCTGCTCGGGCTCTTCTTCATCGGAGCGCTCATGACAGCGCACTTCCTGCCTTCCATCTAACTTTTGTAATACAGTAGCATTCAGGAGAGAGAGAGAGCAGTCGATGCCACGAGCCAACACCAACGTATTTTGCTGTAGCAATGGGAAAATCTAGGAAATAAATAGGGGCCACCGCGCTCGACACTTGAGCCCGCAGCAGCTGCAGCGCTTCAGGGCAGCGCGTGGTTGCAGCCGCAGTGCGAACAGTTAATGCATAGCACGTCCGCGCCATCATCCATAGACGTCTTCTTCTCAAATGTCGGGTCGGAGGAGCACGAGTCGCTGCACGTATACACACAACATATCAAGAGCAACGTGAGTGTCATGTCAATGATACGCATCGCCCCATTCTTGTGTCTGCGTACCGATGCGCCATGAAGGCGTTGACAATCTTGTCCTGGAAGTCCTCGAGCACTCCGTGGTAGACGTACTTGACGTGGAAGGTGAAGCCGCATCCACAGGAGATGAAAGGCACCGCCGCTCTATCGACTGCGTTCTCTCTGAGGTAACCGGTCTTACAGATCGGGCAGAGCACCGAAACGGAGAACGAGTCGTTCGAGAGCAGCTCATCCAGCTCTGCGTCGTCGTAGCGAGCGTCACTGGGCGCGTGCATCTGCTGGTGCTGATGCTGCTGCTCCTCCTGTTGCCCGCCAAGGTCGAGCCCTGCCAGCATGGCCTCCAGCTCGGCGTCCTCCAGGTCGGCCATGTGCTCGGCCAGTCGCAGTTCCTCCTCCTCGTCGTCGTCCTCCGTCTCGTGGCGCAGCGCGTCCTCCAGCGCGTGGACGATGTCCAGGTAGTCGCTCTCCTTGAGCCTCCCCATGAGCAGCAGGTCGTCCACCGACGCGCTGGCCGACAGAGACTTGTGCTGCTGCTGCTGCTGCTCGTGGGCCACGAGGCGCTGCATCTCCTCCGAAACGCTCAGCGCGTCCGGCCGTCTCAGCTTGGCCAGCAGCTGGCCGCGGTCGCGCTTGAGCCGCTGCAGGCAGCGCTGGCGGAGCTGGTCCTTCCACACGGGCGGAGACAGCGACAGACGTTTGAGGGGCGAGCGGTGCGGCGGTGGCGGCGGCGGCATCATGGGGCTGTGCTGGCTGGCTATTTATCTCACGACTCTGATCAGCGACTGGAGTGGAATTGTGGCGGGAGAAGTTTGTTTTCCCGCGGCCTTTGAATTCAGACTAAGTACGAAGTGACCAACACTCCTACCGTTACATTCGGACAACACTCGACAAGTCGATGCTCTTGCGCCCTTGGAAGCTTTTGCGATGATGACCGCCGCCATGCGTCGGCGTGAGGGCGGCGTCGGCCGCGTTGAATGACCAACACTCCTACCGTTACATTCGGACAACACTCGGCAAGTTGATGCTCTTGCGCCCCTGGAAGCTTTTGCGATGATGACCGCCGCCATGCGTCGGCGTGAGGGCGGCGTCGGCCGCGTTGACCTCCTCCTGCGCCTGGTGGATGAGCCGCACCATCTCCGTCTCCGTGACGCTGTGCAGCAGCAGGAACGTCGCGTACTTGGCCTGCAGCTGCTGGAACGCCGCCAGCTCGTCCAGCACGTCGTAGCGGAGCGCCTCGCTGCGCATCTGCTTGCGCGCCGCCGCCCACGCCTCGCGCCCTCGGTCCCGCGCGTCCGAGTACGTCTTGCGCTTCTCCGAGAGCAGCTTCCGCAGCACCGCGACCTTGAGCTGGTGCGGGACCTTCTTGGACGGCGGCGGCACGGGCACGTGGGAGGACGAGGGCGGCAGCTGCAGAGACAGCGGCGCTTGGGCCTGTGCTGGGGACTTCTGGGCCTTGAGGGGCGACCGCTTGGGCTGCGCAGCTCCTGCTCCTCCTCCAACCCCCAAGCATGCGCGCATCGGGGACTTCTTGGAGCTTGGGGACAGGCTCTGGCGGGTCGTGTACACGTCGTACATGACGAGCTGGAACTCCTCGCCCATGTTGCTCCTCAGCTCGAGGTCTTGGCGGACGTGGGCGTTCTCAGCTGCCCGTGGTCTGTCTGACTTTCTAGATGACGGCGAAGATGGCAGCACCTGGAACCCGACGGACGGAGAGTTGCTGCTGGGCGACGGAGAGACCGCGCTGATGGGCATGTGCACTGCGCCTCCGTTGCGGAAGTGCCGGTGCATGTCCTCGAGCTGTTTGTGCTGCTGACTCAATGGTCTCTCGGTCGCAGAGCGCTGCAGCATGTCGAGCAGCGTCAAGGCTTTTACGGGGGTGGCTTCAGCCCCACTGGCCTTCGTCTGGTGAGCATCGGGGCCCAGCGAGAAGGTGACCATCGGGTGAGCTGCTGTGACGCCATGACGCCGCTTGATCTTTCGCTCCAGCTTCGCCCATACGAGGAGTAACAGCTTAATCCTCGCAGCAGTGATGGCCCGCCAGGCCCGCCACATGATCTGGAAGTCTCGGACGCGCTTCCGGAAGCGAAGGATGATGCGGCGGAATTTCACGTCCTGAAACTCAAACCACGCCGTCACGATCAGTGCAACGGCCTCCCTACGCTCACGGTGGTGCTTCTGCTCGAGCCAGTCCCGGATGCTCTGCTGTAGCCTCGTCACTGCGTGGATCACCACCGGCATTCGGAAAAACGCCGATGAGAGAGGCGTGCTAGGCGCAAACCGCAGCAATTGGAGCGAGTTGCGCTTCACGAGCGTTCGTTGCCGCCAGTAGCGCTGCAAGCGCTTGGCCATTATCACGCGCACCAGAGCGCAGCGCTTGAGACGGAACTCGTGGAACTTGGCCAGCCACATCTTGGAGCTTTTGGCTAGGGCAACGACCAGTAACCACTGACTCTGCACATGCACGCGACGGGCTTGCTCGGCTCGCTGCTCGCGACGAATCTGCCAGCGGACGACGATGCGCCGCACACTTTCCTCCTTCGCTGCATCCAGCTCTTGCTTGCGCTTGTTGGCCTGGTGCACCTTGTGGTCGGTCGCTGACGGGAGTAAGGGCGTCTGTGACGGTTTTTGCAGCACCTGTAACGCAGGGTTTGCTCGGTTCCTGGCTACGATATCGACGCCGTGCTCTGCGATATGCTGCTGCTTCTTCCAGAGCTGCAAGGCTTCCATTTGCTCCAGTAACTGGGGTAGAGTGCGCAGCTCGTTCATCCGAGACACGAGGTTGCGTGAGCGCAGAGCAACAGCAGTTTCGTGACGAATTACACTTCGCCGCGTGGAGAACCGGTTTGTCGAGGTGGTGGGCTTCACGATGGAAACAAAGGTCGTCCCTGGAGTTGGCGGGGTTGAAGGAGTGCTTGGAGGGTGGAAGAGCGACACGAGCAGCTTGTCAACCTCCTTATTGTTGTCTTCTCGACTTCGCAAAAGACCACGCTCGGTCTCGGTTAGTGGCTGTAGCAGCTCGCGGTGAGGATGGTGCTTGTGGTCCCGAGATGGTCGCTGTGCTGGTCTTGATGCTGCCACGCGCTGGCTGTATGTCGAGCCCAACGTTGACTGGCAGCGCGGTCTCCTTGGCGCGCGCACCTCGTCTTGCTTCAAAGTTTGCGGCTCCGGCTCTTGAAGCACCTCATTGAGCAGTTTGTCAACTTTTCGCTGCTTCCGCTCCTGTGTTTCACTCGGTCGACGTCGATAGATGAGCCACTCCGCTGGGGCTTTCAAAGCAGCTCGGACTCTTCCGGTTGTACCACTAGAACGACCGGAACGTTGGCTGAAGTTGTCATTCTGAAGCAATTGATCCAGCACGGCGACTGCGGTGCTGGTGACACGCTCGCCTCCATCCTCCCGTGCTTCTGCTTTCCCGGCGTCATCATTCTGGCGTCGATCTTCCAGGTTGTTATTGATCGTTAGATCTCGCTTGGGCGATGGAAGAGGGAGGGCGGAGGTGATATCTTGCCGCGCAGGTCCAGGCGTAACTTCGTCAAGACCATCGTCATCGACCTCTGGTGAAGCTAACGGATCTGGGGATTCTTCTTCACGGGCTGCTAGCTGCGCGTCGATAGCTGCTTGCACCTCAGCATTGCGCGTTTTCAGGTGGAATCCGTCGCGGACTGTGAAGCGTCTTCCCGTAGACGAGATGATAGACGAAAGGTGGTCTGAAGACGTCTGCGCTGACGGCGGAGTGAGCCCCACATGCTTCAGTGATACTTGGTCTCCCCCGTGGCCGTTAAGGGTCATGCTGCAGTGCTGCAGAGCAGTCTCGATGTGTACAACGTGTGAACTAAAAGTGTCGTGCTCCGATATTTTTGCCGCCCGACGTACTACGGTATTGGTTACCTTTTGGCGGTCTATGACGGTAAACCACGGTGGTTTGAACCACACCACGAAATGCATGGAGACTTCACATCTCTGCGTGGATTTTGACTTTACTTGCGAACTCGACCTGCGGCCGCACGTCTTGATCTCGTCGCTTGAAGCAAAGGCACACGGTCCCTACAATGAATGCGATCTACAATGTTCAAAATGTGGCACACGAGACGTTAGTACGATGACAAGCTCATGAGGAAGCAAAGTGAACGTACCGGGAACGCCACAAATGCGAGTGCAATGGCGCCGATAACTTCCACCTGCAAGCTCAGTTGTCTCGAGACGAAGGCCGCGCATCCGCGTGAAGTGGCTGTGACGGGGTTCTTTCCGCAGGTACCGCTAGGTAGAGCAAACGAGCACGCACCCTTGCACTCTGTCGTGGGCAAGTACAAGCCTGCAGTACTCGAGCAGACTTGGCGTTCTTCATTCCAACTGGGAACCACCGCACTAGGCCGCGAGCTGGGAAACGAACTTGTATCGGCCGTGCAATGTATTGGCAGTCCGTATCCGCAGCAGAAGTTGTCGCGTTGTAGCTCCAGGACCATCGCACGGTACGAACTCGCCGAGTCGCTACCCACTGCGCTTTTGACGTAGTAGGCCTGCCACACGAGCATCGCACCGGCAAACTCGTCGCTTCGGAAAAAGTTCTGGCACGTCCGTTTGTCGGCATCACTAAGTGCTTCGTATGTCCCCACCGTCAGGCAAGTAACCTGAGCGTCGTAGCTAAGCGCGAGGCTGGGGGCTCTACTAGCCGCAAGCGCGACTCCACCCATGACAGTTTGGAAGAACACGAGGAACACGAGCAAGATCACTTGCACGAGGAGAAGGCACTTGTTCTTTGTCCGAGCGGTGGCGAATCCAAGCAACGCAGCGAACAAGTAGAAGACTCCCGTGAAGATGAGACCGCCGCCCACATCGCGAATAGTCAAGCCCAGAAGTTGGTGATAGTGCTCGTTGTCGACGAGCAGAGCTCCGAGTACAACAAGCAGAATCATCTGGATGATGCTGTAGCAGCCTGAACCGGCCATGAACTGGATGAGGCTCTCCTTGTGGAACATGGTAGAGCGAAGGCGTCCTGCCCTGGCACCAACGCATTGGGTAGAACGGAATTTCCTCTCCAGCAAGGGCTGGGATCTTACAGCGACAAACTACACCCGTATTTTTATCAAGCTTTCTGGGATGCTGTGTCGATACGCTTTTAGAGTTCAAAAGCGGACCGAGTGCTTAGTTACCAATTCGCTGCCTCGACAATGAGGGACGAGTATGCCGCACCAGACACGGACTCGCCTGCACGACCGTCGACGTGGCAATTGCGGTTCGGCAAGAAATCTGCGTCAAGGTCGCACCATCAGCCGAAACAGGCGGCAGAAATCCGCTCCCACTCACCTGAAGCTCGGTCACCTTCAATTGCCGATCAACTGTTGCGTGCACTGGATGCGAAACCCAAGGAGCAGGAGGGACTGAGTCGCGAGTGTGTTGATCAGTTAATCGGTCGACGCAACGCTTTCGCCGCGGAGCCAGAGCTGCGACTTCGTAGTCGAACGGGACGGTCGGAAAATGACGGTAGCCCTGAGCACGACCACTACAGCCACGAGGATACGGCAGCAGAAGCGAAGGAGATCCTCCGAGTTCGTTTCCAGATCGAGAACCAGGCAGATGCATTGCGCCAAACATCGGGGCATCAGAAGCAGCCGAAACGCCGAGGAGAGGCCAAATACTCGACTGCGACACACTCGAGTACTTCTAAGCGCTCTTCAACCAAGTTGACGCCGCAAACAGGTTCAAGGCTGAGTCACACGTCAGCCCAGGAGAAGAAGTCTCGGGTGCGGCTGATGCAATCTGAAGACAACAACCAGAAGGCTGAAACACTACCGGCCACACATGAAGCAAAAATGCTACGGAAATCCACCCATAAAGCGTCCTTGACCGGTATCCCGAGCAAAAAGCCGCATGTACGTCATCTCCCGCCCCGACAACTCCCAATGGAACGCCGACAGGAGTTCCTTCAGCAGACCCGCAACGATCGTAAACTTAAGGCCGCTGAAGCAAAAACACTACTACAGCTACGCCAGCACGTTGCGGTTGACAACAATAAAGAAGATATTCAAGAGCAGCGTCGGATAGAAGAGCAGATCGAGCGCCTCAACGTGGAGAACCAGCAGGCCGTCGCGCTTGAAGAGCGCTTTCAGCGTCGAAAAGAGCGATTAGAGACGCTTTGCACGATTTTTGGCGGTTGGCAGCAGTACGTGGAGAGCCAACGCGCACAAGAGCTTCGAGTGGTAGCTGAGTTACGTTGGCGTACACTAAAGAGCGTGGTGGCAAACTGGAAGCGGTATACGCATCGACAGAGGCAGATCAAAGCGGCAGATGAAGCACGACTGGAACTGCTGCGAGAGCAGCAACTGAATGACCAAGCTGCGGAATTCCATCGCGTGAAGTGCCTACCAAAGTGGTTTAACCAGTGGGCAAGAGTTGTGGCTCATCAAAAGGAGAAGCGAGCGCTGGATGTGGCCGCAGAGAAGCGTAAAGCTCAAACCGAGCGGATGATGGAGAGACTGCTGCGGCAGAAATCGCTTGTTGACGAATGTCAGGGCGAATCTGATGAACAACTGAAGCGCAAAAACGCTGTTAGACGTATTGAAGAACGACTTCCTCAAACGACTACAATTGAATATGCCCCACAAGTTATTGATCGCTGTCGGAGTACCAAGTTATCGGCTCGGTTCCGTCAACGAGCTACGCAGCAAGAACTTTTAACCCCACGCAGTGACGAGCCAGTCGTCCCCGTTGACACTGTAACCGGACTACCTCCTCCGCCGCAATTTCCAGGCGCAACGTTGACCCGAACAACAACACGGGTTGATAAGGTCTATAAGGCTATGGAGCAGCGCGCAATTGAGCGGAAACAACGGCGGGAAGAACTCAAGCGTAGGTACGACGAGCTCGAGCAGATGAAGCGCAAGGAGCAAGAAGAGCAGCGCGCTGCTCGTGAAGCAATTTTACTCCAACAACGGGTAGAGCAGAAGGCGCGAGTTCGAGAGCGCAAACTAGCAGAAGCTCGCGCTCAACAGGAGAGACAAGACCGGCGCGACCAAATGCTCGCTCAACTCCACAAGGCGCACAAGCACAACCGCCGGCGTCTGCTCTTCTTCTACGCTCTACTGCCGTGGAGGAGGCACCACGCGCGAAATCAGCGAGTTGCGCGCAACGCCACCCGGTGGCACGAGCTTCGCACAGTGTATTATCACTGGGGGCAGTGGCAGGAGTTTGTACTCATGTGTCGTAAACGTCATCGGCGACGAGAACGAGCGCAGATGGAAGAAGCGGCGAACCACCACGCGCGCTCACTGCAGAGACGAGCACTGTGGTGTATGAAGCGTCACCATCAGGCGACGGAGGCTCGTGCACTCGCCGTGCACCGTCAGAACCAATGGAACTCGGTGCAACACGCTTGGAAGCACTGGTATAACCGTCTCGTTCATGAACGCACTTGCCAACGCAAAGTAGCTTTGGAGGCGGCGATCAAGCTGCAGGACGCGAAGCTCCAGCGTATTTTATCTCAATGGCGGAAAGCCACGTGCGACGCCAAGATGCAGCGAGAACTCGAGCGCGAGAAGCAGCAGTTGTGGCGCAAGGTGCGAGGGTGGCTCGACGAGGATTAAATTTACGGATCCTTTGACAACTTCAACTTGATTGACCAATGATTGGTCACCATTTTCTTGATTACACCGTGAAATGATTGCTCCTTCGACTGGGTGAGAGGGAGAGCGTAAAGGTATCGAGGCATGAGGCATCACGCAAGGACTCCTCCACCCACTGCGGGGCTGCTCTATTAGACTCTACAGAGCAGCTATGAGACCTAGGTTGATCGTCCAATTTCCTTGAGCGTGCCTGAAGCAGCAGGTTTGTGGTAACTCCTACCATATCAACACTGATGGGGATATGCTTGTCCAGCCTTTCCCGGCGATAGCACGAACCGGGCGCGGATACCAGGATGGCGCATGAATCTTTAGTAAAAGACCCCCTCTCCGTCACGACAGACTAAGCGTGAGCCGCTCTCCAGCCTGCAGGTGTGCTCACTTCCGCTTTTACCACCGATCAAGCAACGCCAACCACAAGCCTCTAACCGCCTTACACGATGACCCCTTCGCTCGCGTCCTCACTCTCGGCTGCTGCTGTGCTGTCCGGCGCTGTGCTGCTGGCGGATGCGCACCAGGTCGTACTGCTGCCCGCACCGACCTACACCACGGACGACAAGGCCACCAAGTACGCGCCCCTCGCCTTCCTGGAAGACCAGGGCTTCGCTACGCAGGAGGACTTCACTGCGTGGCGCACTGATAATGGCTACGACTCGCTGCGCGCTTTCAACGATGGCGCATCATACACTGTGGCCGACGGCGCCGACTTCACCTGCGGCTTCACCAACGCCAATGGCGAAGTGCAGCCCATTCCGGACGACAACGCCATGCGCTCGACGGGCTACACGCACGACGGTCCGTGCGAGGTCTGGCTCGACGACACCATGGTCATGCAGTACGATAACTGCCACGAGTCCATCAGCGGCAAGGACTACACCATCGACTACAGCTCGTGCACCTCCACGTGCACGCTCTACTGGTTCTGGCTAGGTGTGCGCTACCTCAAGAACGAGTACTCGTGGCAGATCTACAAGGCGTGCGTGCCGCTGTCTACGTCGGCTCGCCGTCTTGAGAGCGCGGCCAACGAGTCGGCGGTCCTCGATTTCTAAAGTGTCTTCAAAACATCAAATGAGATGAGGACGATGGTTTCCCAGCAAAAATGTAGTTGAGTGGGTGTGTTCAGTGTCGACCGATAAACACGTAAATGTTCTGTCACTCCCGAATCTGTAGTCATTCATGACTATTATATTTCATGACGTACAAGAAGGATGCATGTGTACTTGTCGATTGCTAGAGACTGTTCGCTTTCAGCAGACCAGAACACCTGCAGTCCACGCGCAGATAAACGACAATATCGGATTCTGCTAAGTTAGTGACGGACGCCACCTCCTCTACATCACGGGCGCAAGCATCGTCCGAACCACCTTGCCAAACGCACCTCAACGATTCCAGCATACTCAGCTCAACAGTAAGGACAAGCAAGAACAAACAGCAAAACCAGGACTGATAAGCTTCGATTGACTTCAAACAAGTTACACTACGACCGCTTCAGGATCGTGAACTTCGAGTTAGCCTTAGAAATCAAGGGCAGCGGACTCGTTGGCCGCGGCTTCGAGCCGCCTGGCCGACGCGGACAGCGGCACGCACGCCTTGTAGACCTGCCACGAGTACTCGTTCTTGAGGAAGCGCACGCCCAGCCAGTACCAGCGCAGGGTGCAGGAGCCCTTGCACGAGCTGTAGTCGAGGTCGTACGTCTTGCCGCTGAAAGTCTCGTGGCAGTTGTCAGACTGCAGCACGCGCGTCGTGTCCAGCCAGACCTCGCACGGACCGTCGTGCGTGTAGCCCGTGGAGCGCATGGTGCCGTCCGGAATGGGCTGCGCGGCGCCCTTGATGTTGGTGAAGCCGCAGTAGTAGTCGGCCCCGTCGGCCACCGTGTAGGACGCGCCGTCCATGAAGGCGCGCAGGGTCTTGTAGCCCTTGCCGCGGCGCCACGCGTTAAAGTCCTCGACGGTCTCGTAGCCCTGGTTCTCCAGGAAGGCCAGCGGCGCGTACTTGGTGGCCTTGTCGTCCGTAGTGTAGGTCGGCGCAGGCAGCAGCACGACCTGGTGCGCGTCGGTCGTCGGAGCGAGCAGTGCGGCGCTGGAGAGCAGAGCAGCGGCTGAGAGCGACGAGATGAAGGAAGGAGCCATGGTCGATAAGCGGTTGGCGGCGACGCGGAGGAATGGAAAGTGAGTAGGAGGGAACTCGTTGCAGTCCCGAGGCGAGGAGGCATGGCCCTGGTCTGGTCCGGTGGTGTTCGAACTCCGGAGTCCGGACCGGAGCGCGTGCCCGCAGGCAAAGGACCTCGGCTTTGAAAGGTGCATCGAATGCCCGCCAGCCGGTGCCGCCGCGGATGCAAGCTGCACAGAGGCGACCTCCCTCCTCTACGGACTCATCAAGTTGCGATAGTCGAAGCCACGCCTGCTTGCGTGCCGGACAGACTCGTTGCTCCAGGCATTTACTGGTTACGCTTTGCCCGCTACATGTACTTCGCAACGTGACGGTGGCTGCTTAGCGGAACTCCTTCCTTAACGTTCAAGTTCAGCTTCGAACAGAAAAAAATGTGTAAGTCTCAGAAACGCAGTTTTCAACATGCTCTTCGCCTGCATTTCCACTGCAATACGAGTTCATGAAAAGCCACCAAAGCAATGTACATGTACTTCAGTATGCCTCAAGGCATCTTTGCGTTCAACCACCAAAGTCTCGCGATCGCTGATCACCACCGCACCGAAAGGCGCGTCTCCTGCGATCACGACGCTGACCGCTATCGTCCATCTGTTGTCGGTGCAGCGCCGAGGACATCGGTGGTCGACCCTCACTTCGCGCGACTCGACAATGGAGATCGATGTAATAATGGAAGTGTCCGCTGCAGTACAGTCGCCAGGTGCTGGATGCAAGTAGAGGTGAGTTAACGCGACCTTCATGCCATCATCGAGAGGGGGTTCACGTAAGAGCGAAGGCGAGGCAGCGTTTGAAAGACTCAACGACAATGGCGCGATTCCTGCAGCGAGTAGGACACGAGAATGAGCGAAATTGCCAGGTCTAAAGCGGTAACGAGCGTCTGCCGAGACGCGCGCTCCTAAACGCGGAAAGTGTATGTTGGAACTCGCAGACGCTGTGTGGGCTGTTGTAGGTAGTCGCAGGCTATGGGGTGGCTGGTGGCTACTGCACGGGCCCTAGGCAACAAGTTCATTTAATTTCCCAGCTCCAGCTCACTTACAGCAGCGTGTTCTGACAGTGTAGCAACTTGCTAGCATCCAACCATGCCCGGCGACATTCCCAAGCTTCCCGACCTCATTGAACTCTATTTCGCTAACAATTCAAGGCCCTTGAATCAAGGGACTTCGGGAATTGGTACGACGCCTACAATGACGAGTTCTCGTTTGCGGATCGGGAGAAGCGCTCCTACGATGCCATGCTACGGATGAATCGCGGAGGTGATCAACACGTGGACCCGCTCGCACGCCTTCTCAAACCACGCAGTTCAGGGCTCGCAGGGAACGCCACCGCGCATTCGGCAGCCTCCCCTTCGTCAAGACGGAGATGGAGGCGAAGACTGTCTTCATAGACAACTACGTAAGTATGTGATTCGATTCGCCTCTACTAGCTAACTAACAAACGTGAGCTGCGAGAAAAGAGCTCATCGATGGCGAGCTTCCTGCAGCGAGCACTGGAAAGGACACGAAATGAGAATGAAGAGGTCACTACTACCAGGTTGCTAAAGATGACAAAGCTTGTGATATTTTTTTTTCATGAGAGTACACGCAACGCACAACAGTCAAGCGGCAGCAGCTCACGCGGTCGCCGTCTTGCTGAGCGCGACGCAGTTCTTGTAGACCTGCCACGAGTAGGCGCCCTCGACGTACTTGATGCCGAGCCAGTACCACCAGAGCGCGCACGAGTCTCCGCACGCGCTGTAGTCGATCTCGTGCTGGCCGTGCGGGAACTGCGTGTGGCAGTTGCGGCCCGCCGCCACCTTGGTGTCGTCCAGCCAGACCTCGCAGGGCCCGTCCAGCGTGTAGCCCGACGTCTGGAAGGAGCTGTTGCTCGGGATGGGCTGCGTCTCGGTCTTGGGGCTCGTGAGGCCGCAGTCGAACAGCGCCTCCTCCGTCACCTTGTAGAGCGACTCGTCGTCCAGCATGGCGCGCAGCGACGCGTAGCCGTGCTGCTTCATCCAGCTCTGCGCCTCGATGCTCGTGTTCACGCCCTGCTCCTGCAGGTAGGCGAGCGCCATGCCCTGGAAGTCGAGGCCGTCCACGATGAAGAAGGGCGGCGGGTGCTGCACGACCTGGCCCTCGCCCAGGCCCGGGTCCAGGCCGGCGACCGACGCCGGCAGCACCAGCGCGAGGAGCAGCAGCAGTAGAGGAGGAGACGCCATCGATTCACGAATGCCGCTCGCTGCTGCCGGAAGAGTGCAATGTGGGAAGACGCCGCCCAGATGGTACGCGTCCGCGGATAATTGGCTAGCTACAGTACCAATAAGTAGCGACCGATCAAGATAACGCTGCGTGGATTAGATCGAGCTAGTGACGACTTCAGCCTGTGTAAGTTTGGAGCTGCCTGTGTAGGCGTCTTCATGCCACAACTGGCATCTCGTTTTCATGTTTTAATGTGCATTCTGCTTGGTAAGCAACGTCTCGCTCACTCGATGGCGACCCTCAAGTCACTTCACTCCACTCGCTCAACCATCGGCGAGCGAAACGAGGAAGCAGTGACTCATGACGTGGGCGACTCTGCTGCGCCGATCCTCGGCTCGATTTCCCCTCCCGCTAAAGATTTCTGGAAAGAGCGTCATTACTCAGCGCCAGCCTCCCGACAAGCCGGCCGAAGCCTCTCGAAAGAAGCCTACTCAGCGGCGGCTTGGCCTCCGTCAACTGCCTCCTCTCCCCCTCCTTTCCTCCCTGCACCGCAGACTCAGCCCAGCTCAGCGTCTACCACCACTACTGGTAATAATACAACTTCGCGCGCGAGTCAGGCTTAGCTACTCGCAGGGTTTGGAGGAAAGTAGGGGGGAACTTAACCTCAGCAACCCCCGCCAGTGGTTGTGCCACCACTGCTCTTGGTGATCTCCAACGTCGTGAACGTCTCGGCAGTCGTCGGGTGGATGCCCACCGTGTCGACCATTTGGTCGTACGTGAAGCCCAGCTTCATGGCCAAGCCCATGGCCTGCGTCACCTCGCCTGCATTCGGTCCCAGGTAGTGGAAGCCCACCACGAACTTATCGCGAGTCTTGTCGCAGATCACCTTCAGGTAGCACGACTCAGCGGCCGTGCGCGTTTCCTCCGAGAGCGACCACTCCAGTGGCACGAAGTTCTTGTGGTACACCTCGAACCCACCACGAACTTATCGCGAGTCTTGTCGCAAATCACCTTCAGGTAGCACGACTCAGCCGCCGTGCGCGTTTCCTCCGAGAGCGACCACTCCAGTGGCACGAAGTTCTTGTGGTACACCTCGATGTTGTCCTCGCCATAGCACTCCTTGCTGTCCTCCTCGGACAGTCCGCAGCACCCGTACTCGATGGGGGTGAACACGGCCGTGCAGATCTTGTCGTAGTCCATCTGCGCCGTCGAGTTGTTGTACAGACGGCGCGAAAGCAAGCGGCCGGCCTGGATGGCCACAGGCGTCAGCTCCGGCGCATCGATGACATCGCCGATCGCGTAAATGTTCGGCGTCGAGGTTTGCTCGTTCTTGACCCAGATGCGGCCCGTCTTCTCGTTCAGCTTCACGCCAGCCTTGTCTAGGCCGAGCTTGGCAACGTCCGGGTCGCGACCCGTAGCATTCAGCACCGTGTCGAAAGCTTCCTCACAGCTCTCGCCGTCCTCGGTAGTCCACTTGACCAGCAGCTGGCCGTTCTCCAGCTTCGTGATCGACTGCGGGACGGTCTTGCGGATGAACTCGATGCCCGACTGCACTTCCATGTACTCGCCGATCTTGTTCGCCATGTCCTGGTCGAAGCCGCGCAGCAAGATAGAGCGCACCATCACCTTGACATCGTAGCCCATGCCCTTCAGGAAGCCAGCGCACTCGAGTGCGACGTACGAGGCGCCCACAACGAGCGTCTTGCCCGGCTCCTTCTTCTTCATCCAGAAAATGTCGTCACTCGAAATCGCGTGCTCCCCGCCGGGGCAGGTCAGCTGCTTCGGCCGGCCGCCAACCGCGATGACTACATCGCGCGTCGTGATCTGCTTCGTGCCCTTCCGAGGGTGCCACAACTCGAGCGTGTGCGCGTCCACGAACGACCCGAGGAAGTTCTCGTACTTGACGTACTTGCTGCGCAGCTCCACCTTGTACTTGAAGTTGATGCCCTTGATGTAGCCGTCCACATTGGCCACGAGCTGCTTCCAGCTGAAAGTCGGCGCGCTGCCGTCAGCAGACGCAATGTTCCAGCCGAAGTTCGCACTGTCGTGGTGCATGAGCTCGCCGATCAAGGAGCTCTGGTGCATCAGCTTCTTCGGAATGCACCCGACGTTCACACACGTGCCGCCGAGGCCCCATGATGTTCCCTGCGGCGACGGCTTGACGTAGTCCAGCACACAGACCTTCTGGCCGAACGAGGCCGCTTCTTTGGAGCAGGCCAGGCCTCCAGATCCACCACCGATCACCACCAGGTCGTAGTCGTAGCTCGTCTCCGCTTCATCCGCAGCCGATAGGGTCTCCGCCACTGCAGGGGCAGGGGCATCAGCCGCCTCAGTGATCGACACAGTGGCACTAGGAGCACTTTTGTCCTCCACCTGCTGCGGCTCACTTGGGGCCTCGCCTTGGGGCTTGCCGACCGCGATGCCAGAGCGGAAGAAGGCCAGCAGGTCGTCGCAGCCGCCCACGAACGTCGTGGGGTTGCTGCTCCACACGAAGGGCGACGTCACGTGCTTCACGGCCTTGGGGTCGGCCCCAAAGCAGGAGGCGAAGTCGCCCTGCGCGACGCTGAGCCAGTGCTTGAAGGCATCTCGGTCCTCGAACGGGTGCGTCTCGAAGGCCACGCGGTCCGGGTACAGCATCTGCATGGCCGCCGCCACCTCCCCGGCCTTCACGAAGGACGGGCCTGCACAGACAACGCATGGATAAATGTTAGACAAATTATGGCCTCAAACTGCCTGTACAGCGAGTGGGGGGTGGCGCCACTCACACGTTCTCCAGCCAGCGATGTGGAAGACGGCCACGGACGAGTCCGGCGCCGTCGCCAGCGTCTCCGCTAGGCTGCAACAAGAGAGAGGGGAGGGAGAGAAGGTCAGTCACGGTATTAGCAGACACGCAGGCAGCAGGCAGAGAGGGAACGCACTTGACGCCCGACGCCATCTTCTTGCGCTTGCTCCCCACTGCGTCCATGCACAGTGACGCAGCAAACCCTGAAGTGGCCGCTAAGAAATTCTTAGTAAGAATGCGAAAATGTATGGGTCTTGTTTCTACCAATAGAATGACAGAACGGAACTTAGGACGAAACCTAGGACGGCCCTACATATACCGACTTCCTCCGCTTGTAGTGGACAACCTCATATAAGAGCGCCCAATCATATCACAGGATTTGGAGGGCCTTCTCGACTCCGCTTATAAGTTCCGCACAAATCATTTCGATACGTTTTCACCGGTAATATACCGGTAGCGGTGCGATGGAGCTGCGGCTGCAGCCTCCGGACGCGGTTGCTGCTTGTACTACTGGCAGCAGTGGGTACTGGCCCAGTACCCACTACCTATGCTAGTATTAAGCGCTGTTGCGCCACTACCTATGCTAGTTTTAAGCGTTGTTGCGGCACATGTGTACTATACAGACGCTCAGAGAGTGGCTTGCTTGCATCCTCCTTACTTACACGACGGTGTTCCCATCGACTAATGGCACATCTTTACCTCTAAAATGGCCTGAAGGCAGGGCGAAGCATTGCAGTGGCACTAGCCCCACGCGGGCGCGTGCCGCTCAAGGCTTTGCAGTGGCAGCCTGTTGCCTGCCGCGAGGTGTCAAGCGCGACAGGCTCGCTCAGGCGGCTAGCGGCGCTGTGCAAGACCACCAAGAAAGTGAGCAAAGCGCAAAAAAGTGGCAGCTAAATGACTGCTGGTACCGGTACCGGTTGCCAGATTCGGCATATCATTTTTGACGGGTGGTACAGCGTACCGGTATATACCCTGTCCACTATAAGCGGAGGAAGTCGGTAACTAGTATAGTATACATGTAGTATAGTATAGTAGTACAGTAGTATGTACAATGCAGCATTTGGCCAGCCTAATACATGTAGATCCCTCGACGCCTGACACCGCTGAGTCGTGCCTCCGGACAATGGTCCTTGAGGAAACCTACGATGCAATGGTGAATACTGCAGGAAGACATTGCGTTGCTGGTGCCTCGATTCAGTATTAATGGTTTAAAGTTAGCTCGCTGCACCAGCCACTTCACAGAAAACACGAACAGCCTAGCCTAGCCTGGCCTAAAACGGCCACGCCTTGTCCAGCAATTCCTCGAACACGCCGTCCTTCAGGGGCATCTCGACGCCTGCCGCGTTGAACAGGGTCTCGTCCCAGTCCGTGTGGTTCAGCGAGTACCGTGCCAGCTTGGAGAGCTGCTCCCACGTAATTAGGTCCTGGAACTCGCCGGCGTCTTCCGTGAGCCGCAGCGCCGTGTTGCCGAGCAGGTGGTTGTAGTAGTATTCGACCTTAACGCTCGAGCCGTCGACGTACCGCGACTCCGGGGGCGTCTGGCTCGAGTAGCCGACACTCGCGGACATGGAGGTGCCTAGGATCGTCGCGTTCTCCAGGTCGGGGTTGTCGATCCAGACGATGGCGTACTCCCAGTTGTGCCGGTGTCCGAACAGCCGAAGGATCAGCGGCAGGGGCACGGCACCTCGGCCCTTGGGGAAGTACCAGGCGTACATGATGGCCCACACGTCGTTCACCCAGCCCGAGCGAGCGTACACCTGCGAGCCTAACTTGGAACCTGTGCACTCGCCGTCCTGCGGCCCGCCCCACTTGAGTCCGCCGCTAATGGAGCCGTCCTTCTGAACGGCGGGGTACGGGTGGCACCCGTCATCGATCTTGAGCTGCGGTTTGAACCTGACTGCGGCCTTTTCGGAGACGGTGACGGGCTTCGGCTGCGGGAACGGCCGCACCAGGTTGTGGTTGATCACCTGCGCCTGCGCCGCAGCGAACGACGCGAAGGCGGCGACGACGAGGGCGCAAAAGTTCATCGTTCCGTCCAACGACTGCGCAGCAACGCACGGTGAGCGCTGCGCAGGAAATTAGCTGAATGAGGCGCCGGCGAGACTTCGGACATGCTCTTGCCTGTGTACGTACGGGCCGAAGTCGCGCTGCGGTTGACGTTTTATGTTGGAGGTAAGGTTTTCATGATCGTTTTCCGAGATTTGTTTTCGCTGACTCGCTGGGAATTCAAACCGTGCGCGAGGCCTGCTTTAACGGAATGCCGCCAAGCATCACAAGGTTTGGTGGTGCGAACGTCCATTTAGTTACTCCTGCACGGTATGATATCGCGCTAAGGTGACAACACAGTCAGTGAAGTCCGCGTTTGGTACAGCTTACGAGAAGTAGATTGGATCTCTTGCAGCTACATGTACATGCAGGCGGCTCATTTTCGAAGTGCCATTCGAGCCGCGTTTGGTACAGCTTACGAGAAGTAGATTGGATCTCTTGCAGCTACATGTACATGCAGGCGACTCATTTTCGAAGTTCAACAGCGAATAACGAGTCTTTGATTTCGGTCACGAGGTCTCTGTCAGAGACTCTCTGACAGATTTGAGACAGTCGGTGCCACCGACTCGGGGTATTAGCCCCATCCAGAGATTGAACTTCCGTGCCTGAATTTGTTTCGATGGGACTGGTGCATGTATCTGCGGATTCCTTCTACGAGTCCATGACAGGCACATGACCACAGTTCATCGTGTTGCGAGGTCAAGCTACTGTAGTAGCTTCCGCCACGATCTCGCTGGACGGCTGGAAAATCGCCGAGCAGCTTACATGTACGTGTGATGAGGTTGAACCTGTTTGGATCAGTCACGGCAGGTAGTGCCAAATTGGCACATTGGCGCTGCCGATGTTAAGACTCTCACACTCAGAGCCTCCATTGCGTCAGGCCCTTACCGTTTCATGAGGCGTTCCCCAGATCGATTGCAGTCCGCTCCGTTCTTCAAACACTTCCGCCAGGTCCACCCCATCGCAACCGAGGACATTTGCGCCGCGGTGCTTTAGGAGAAGCCGGGTCAATCGATTGACTGTGATCGCATACCAACGGTCCTGATTGATACTATGTTCAATCGTCTAAAGCAAACGGCACTAGAGATGAAGGAAGGGTGGTTGTTTGCGTTGCCAGCGAAGCTGTGGTCACGTACGTACATGTATGATGATGAATTGAAGTCAATGCGCACTAAATTGGGTCCTAGCATTAATGTTTGTTTACGTGCTCTCCAGATGTAGTGCTCCTGCTACCGTCTACGCTCTCCAACTGTTCGTTCGTATCGTGGTAGACGTTGTGCTCTACAACTGTTCGAGAGTGGCAGCCGCACATCGAGAGCTCAAGAGGTGCTGTATTGATCGACCGATGGCGGAGGCGGCGCGCGAGCTGCGCCCTCTGTACAAGAAGCTGCTGCGCCTGGCGCAGAGCCTGCCGGAGCCCAAGCGGCAGCAGTCGCTGGACCAGATCCGGCGCGAGTTCCGCAGCCACGGAGACCTGGCGGACCCCAAGGAGTGCGTCTAGTGGTTTGCGATCCGAGTCAGTCGTTGTCCAGCAGTCTATGGCGGACCCCAAGGAGTGCGTCTAGTGGTTTGCGATCCGAGTCAGTCGTTGTCCAGCAGTCTCATCACTGTGTACTGCGTTGGTGCAATGTCCGTCTGTCTGTCTGTCTGTCGCCGCAGGGTGTCGGCGCTGATCCAGCGCGCGCAGTCGTCGCTCAGCTACCTCAAGATCGTGACGCCGCGGGGCGAGTCCAACACGGGATGGCGGACCCCAAGGAGTGCGTCTAGTGGTTTGCGATCCGAGTCAGTCGTTGTCCAGCAGTCTAATCGCTGTACTGTACACTGCGTTGGTGCAATGTCCGTCTGTCTGTCTGTCTGTCGCCGCAGGGTGTCGGCGCTGATCCAGCGCGCGCAGTCGTCGCTCAGCTACCTCAAGATCGTGACGCCGCGGGGCGAGTCCAACACGGGCGTGCAGCGCTTCATCTACCGCAACGGGCAGCGCGTGAACGCCGCCGAGTTCGAGGCCAAGGGCGAGGAGAACGCGCGCTACAAGACGCAGGACATCGAGGCCGGGCTCAAGCGCCACCACCAGCTGCTGCGCCGGCAGTACTTCATGGACCGCAAGAGCGGCCCGCCCCGCCCCATTTTCTAGACCAAGCAGAGCAATCGAGACTGACGGAATTATTATGTGGGAGTGGGTGGCTATGCAAATGCAGGGGGTTTTGGCTTGACGGCGCGCGTGTTGCTTGTGAGTGTGTGTGTGTGTTGTTGTTGTGCGCTTCTGAGCGTCTCTAGAAGAGTCTTGGGCCGGAATTGAGCGCTGCCGAGGCCTGTTTGGTCTGCTTCTCGACGCGCGCCGTGACGTTCGAAAGCTGGTGCTCGATGCGCTCGATCTGCTGCGTGCCTCGGCCCGCCTCGCCGTTGAGCAGCTCGGCCTGCACTTCAAGCTCGCCCAGCGCGTGGGCGAGTCGCTCCAAGTCACTGACCCCGGCGTCGTTGGTGCTGTCCATGGCCGGTGGGAGACGCGAGGGACTGCCAGACTGCTGCGACCGCTGAGGAGAGCTCGCCTTTGAGGCGGAGGCTTTGGGCCGCGAGTCGTCCGAGAAGAGATGCAAAGTTGGGCTCTTGAGGCGACGCAGCAGCTTGTCCCCGAAGTCCAGGTCGCGGTCGATGGCACTCAGGTCCTGCTCGATGGCGTCGAGCTTCTCGCCCTGGATCACGATCTCATTGCAGGCCTCGCGGCCGACCTGTTTAGCCGCTTCAATGTCGCGCAGCGCGTCGGACAGGAGTTCATCCCTGCTCTTGGTCAAGGTCTGCATCTGCTTCTGCGGCGACATGTTCGGCTGGGGGGACAAGGAGATGTTGAAGCCGAAGAGATTCTTGCGGTTCGGACTGACGCTCTGGTCGATGGCCTGGCGCGTTAGCTGGCGCTTGGCGCTCAGCGCGTTGCGCGCGACTTCGAGCCACTTGTTGCGGTCGTTGAGCGTCTCGACGAACACGTCCAGCTCCACGTATCCCTTCCTGGGGGCGTGACCGACCATCTTGAAGCCGAAAGGTTTCTCGGCGGCCCCCATGACGCCTACGACGTATTCGTGCGGCTCGATACTCGACAAGTAGAAGCTGCCTTTGGGCGCGGACGGCTCGCCGGTCGGTGGGTGGCACGCCGCGCGGCTTTCATAGTACGACACGTTCAGGTTCGATCCATCCAGCACGAGGAACCGGACACGCCAGGACTTGCGGAAGTGGCCTCTCTTGGTCACGTATCCCTCGCACGAGGTGGGCCGCGCCTTGTCGCCCGAAGCGGTCGCACCAACTTCGGGCACTCGCAAGATGTTCATGCTGGGCCCGGAGGAGTGAACTACGATAATGCAGTCAAGAGGAAGTGTGAAGCTGGAGGTGATGTTGCGAGGTGGTCTGAGCTGATTACCCTATTAATACCGGGGCGGAAGCCTAGCCGTCCTAGCAGCAGCATCTCAACTCTAGGACTGGTGTGTTGGTAAAATTGGCGAGCAGATTGGCTCGCTGTACTCGACGCCACGCCTGACGCGTTTCGACTGAAGCTGTGGCGATGGAGAAGGTGCAGCAGCAGCACCACGTGGAAGATGTTGGTCGACTGCTGCTGCAGACGCAGGAGCAGCTCCGAGTCATGCGAGAGCAGATGACTGCGGCGGCTGCAGCCGTGGAGGCCAACGCATCGCCGATGCGGCACAGCGCAGTCGTGACCACAGCCGAGGTGCAGGCGTTCAACGCCATTTTGCAGCAGACAGAGGCAGAGCTGCGCGCCAAGGCGGAGCTCGTTCTAAACGGCATGGTCAACAGCAGCAGCAGCGCTCAAAACAACCAAAGTCAGAGCGGAACACTGCTCCCTGCCGTCACAGTCGCAGCGCCTCCCTCCACAAGACACCGCAGCGGATATGCCAAGCCCAGAGTGGCGAAAAGTATGGACGCGAGCTCAATCCCGATGGAATTCTTTCGAGAGGTGGGTCCTCTCTTTGAAGACAAGTTAATCTCTTGGACTGACCCTGTGTGCGTAGCAATTCCGGAACAGCAGCGTTGAGGTTCGGCAGACGCTAATGCCTTCGCCCCAGCACTTGCAGCGGCATCTCGGGATCCATCACGGCCGTCTCATGCGCAAGAAAACCACACAGCACTGCCGCCTCCTGCCGAGTGTCAACAAAGTCGACCCCAGTGCGCCGACGCCTGAACTGCGAGAGGAGGACGCCAAACACGGCGTATTGAACCTGGTCACACGCGGGTTTCTACCTGCATACGCTGACCTGACACCAGCCTTTGCAGGTCCCAGTGGAGCGAATGACGGACCGGGTCACACGCGGGTTTCTACCTGCATACGCTGACCTGACACCAGCCTTTGCAGGTCCCAGTGGAGTGAATGACGGACCGAGCGGCGGCGTGATGAAGCAGCGTGCAACGCGGATCCACGATCGATCAGAGCAGTCGGTTCGCCCGATGCCGTTCACGCAGTCCACGGGCTACAACCTCGCAGCGCTAAAGTTTGATCTTCGGGCGCCGCCTACGCCTCCACCTCCTGCACCCGAATCCAGCCCTCCGGCTACTGCCACGACCAGAAGACGCAGCACCAGGAGAGGTTCAGCCGGACATGGTCCAAGCAAGGTCACGATGTCGTTCCCAGAGTCTGCTAGGGCCGACAAGAGCGGCAGATCGGTACGTCAGAGCTCGCTGGTGTCCGCTGCAATAGCGGCCTTCACGAACCAAAGCGACGACTTGGAAGACAACCGAGAGCGCTTCAGTGAGCAGCCAGATGAGGAAATCTCGGATGAGGAGCAGGAGGACGATGAGAACGAGAAGGACGAGGAGGCCGAGATGGAGGAGCTGGGCGCCAACGTCGATAAGATCCGCGGATACAACGAGCTGCTGGACGCGTACAGTTTGCACCAGTTCTTGATCCACAAGGGGCGAACCATGCGAGACACACCCGAGTTTGTGTCGTTCCGCCGCGTAGCGCAGGAGCTTTGGGGCAGCGTCGAGGAGGCCCTGCGCGCGTTGGAGACTCTCCTCACGCAGTACTTCGTGCCGCTGGCGTACGTTGATGGCCAGCGCTTGTTGTCTCTCGCTTCCACCGGCCAGCCGCGGTTCTCCAAGCGCGAGCTGCTGTCCTGCATCGTGAACGAAGAGCAGGTGATGGCGGTGCTCCGTCGACCAGGACAGCGATACAAAGGCAGAGACCGCAAGCGCCGAGCTGCCACGACCATCCAAGCGTGCGTCCGGATGTGGTCGATCCGCCGCCGGTACGTGAGATCACGCGCGACCGACATCAGAGCGACCAAGATCCAGCTCGCATGGCGCGCCTTCAGCTGCCACGCCGCTCTGAAAGCTCGACTGCGAGAGCTTCGGCGGGAGCAGCTCGAGAACTGGGAAGTCAAGATGAACGACCTGAAGACCCAGTGGCACCAGATTGCAGGACGGCGACGCGTTGTCGTGCACGTGCCGTCCTTGTCGCTGGACGAACACTCGCGCCTTAGCGCCGAGAACTTCGCAGTGCAGCAGAACCTCCAGCTGACGCGGATATGCGCTGCGGCTCTGGACTCGAACGTGGACCTGCTCGTGTACGTGGCCCCCTTCGAGCTCACCGCTGACGTCTCGCAGTACTTCCTCAAACTGCTGCAGCTGGGCGGTCTGGCTGACAGCAGGCCGCGCGTGAAGCTCGTGTTTCCAGAGCAGGCTGCCCGCTTCCCAGCGCATTTCTCCCTTTCGTCGGTCTTGCTCTACTCGCCTCACTGTCTGCGGCGCATCCGCCACTACACGGCAGGCAAAGACGCGTACCTCGTGATGGGGTTGCCTGGTACGGAAGACCAGCGGCTCGCTATCGCCTTGGACTTGCCTATCCTTGGCGCGCCGCCACCTCAAGCACTGCCACTGCTCACTCGCTCAGGTGGCAAGCGGCTGCTCATCCGCGCTGACGTGAACGTCCCCACCGGCACCTACGAGCTCTACGACGAGCACGAGCTGTTCGCAGCGCTTGCCAAGCTTGCAGTCGCGCACATGGATCAGCCGAGATGGCTGCTCAAGCTCGACTACGACCCCCTTGGTGTTGGTGAAGCGGTGGTTGATCTTTCGGGGATGCAAGTAATGCGCGAGCTGCGACGAGAGAAGAAGACGCCCGAGTACTGGCGCCAACCGGGACCGCGTGATGCGGCATCCAAGCTCGTGCTAGCTGAACTGGAGCGTCCAGGCGTGTTGGCGCGACTAGCGACGCCCATGCACACCGAGATCTTCCCGTCGTGGCGAGAGTACACCGAAGCGATCAGCCATTTCGGCTGCGTGGTCGAAGCCGTTCCTCCCACAAGCTTCGTCGCCTCGCCCGAGACGGCGAGCTCGTCCGTGGAGCCGGCCTACGTACGCGCGAACTTGTTCATCGACCCGGACGGCACCGTTCACATCATGCGTGGTCGAAGCCGTTCCTCCCACAAGCTTCGTCGCCTCGCCCGAGACGGCGAGCTCGTCCCTGGAGCCGGCCTACGTACGCGCGAACTTGTTCGTCGACCCGGACGGCACAGTTCACATTACGTCGACGCAGAATGTGCTGGCCAGTGGCGGAGGACTCAATCGGAAAACGGTGGCGTTCACGTTCCCCCAGACAGTGGCGCCGCACGAGGCGGTTAAGGTGAGTCTTCGCTGCTCCATTATGTGTTGTGTTCTTGAGTTTGACGTCGATCTATCGGTGATGTGTAGGGTGCGTGCACTGCTGCGGGGAAGCTGCTAGTGGAGACCAACGTCTGGGGCTACGTGAGTCTGGACTTCGTGGTGTTTCAGGACGACAAGAGTGGCGGTGCTCCGCGGCTGTGGGCGCTCGCTGTTCATCCGTTCCTGACGGACTCTGCTGCGAGCTTCGCGTGCTTTCACCTTCTCGCCCGGGGCGTGCTCGACGCGAGCTCAGGAGGCTACCGAGTGACTGCGGAAAACTCGACACTAGCGGCCGTCAATTCAGGACGAAGTGGCGGTGGGGGCACAATGGACCTGCTACTACGAGAAGCGTCGCTGGCGAAGGGGGCTCAGGCTGGCGCGCCTCGCTGCTACGTGGTGTGCTCGTACGTCTTCCACCCGCACGTGACGACCATGCAGTACACTGCCTTCTTCCATGCCTGCCGACTGCATGGAGTGTGTTTCGACGTTGAGCGCACGCTAGGAACGCTCTTCCTGCTCGCCGACAGTCTCACAGCCGGTGTCTTCGGCGTCTTGAGCGTTGGGGAGACCACCGACGGGGCGTTGGCGTTCATGCGCACTGCACTTGAAGTGATCGGCCGCGAGGCCGGCGCGACTGTCGAGATGGCTACATCCCCATCTCGACCCGGCTCAGCTCGCAGCGGCAACTTCGCTCAAGTGTTGTCTGCTGTGCGCGCGTCCACAGGCGGAGGCAAAGGCGACAGACTCGGTAGAATGCGGCGACTGCGTCGATAGTGAACACGAGCCAACGAGATATCAACATCAATACTTATTTTTTGTTCACATCTGCTTCTACTCAATACGTCGTGCCGCGCTTGAGGATGCCCACGGGTTTGTAGTCGGGGTTGGCGCGCGGCTCGTGTTTGACATGTGATCGGTGGTGCGACTTGGTCGCTCCACGGCTGGTGGTGCGGGACAGGGTGGGGGCGCTGGTCGTACCGTCCGAAGAGCTTCCGGAGTGGCCACTGCTCGATCCGCTGGAACCAGAGCGGCGCATTTGACGCAGAGCCTGGAGCGCGTCGTCGATGCTGAAGTAGAACTGCTCTTCTGATCGAGCAGGGTCGCTCAGCCACGCGCACAGCGCAGAGCTCTCGATGCGGTACGAGCCGTGGCGAACGGCAACGAGGTCGACGAACGACCGACGCAGCATGCGCAAGTCCTCCGCCGTAAGGTTGAAGTGCTCCTTCGCCTGCTCCTCCGTCACAGGCGAGTACGGGCCGGATGCTGCTCCCACCACGAGCTGGAGAAGCGGCTTGGCCTTGCCCCACACACGCGCGCGTCCCTGGCCGAACTTGTCCTCAAAGATCTCAGCGTAGATATCGTACAGCGTCTCGGGCAGATCGTTGAGCACACCAAGTGGCACGGCGCCCTCCTTACTAGCGGCCGCCATCCCCGGGTGTGATAGCGCCTGCTTCGTGAACTCCAGGTACGCAAAGTTGCCTCCACTCTTCTGCTTCAGCAGCGACTTGGCCTTGGCGAAGTCGTCATCGCTGAAGTTGCGAGCGATGTCTTCAACGAGCGGAGCAACGTCAGCTACGAACGCGTCGTTCTCGGCGCTGAAGTCCAGCACAGACGACACAGGCAGACGCTTGGCCAGCTTGGACGACGGCTTGGACGACAGCAGGAACCCCACCCACGTCGGCAGCTGAGGGATGATCTGGGCGAAGAACTCCAGCAACTCGTTGCGGCCCTGCGCGCCCGCCGCGCACTGGTCGATGCCGTCCACCATCATGAAAGCCGCTTGCACCGGCTCCTCCAGCGCGTTCAGCGGGTCTACCAGCACCTTGGCCGCCAGCAGCATCGGGTCCGCCTCCTCCAGCACGTACTTGAGGTTGAGTCTGGCCAGTTGGTTCTTAAACGGAGGGTAGTTGTCCACGATCTGGTGCACCATCGACAGCAGCACGTTTCGCGGGGTGCTCTTGCTCTTGCGGTCGAACTGGCAGCAGTGCGTAGCCAACAAGTTGCCGCGGAACTGCTGCGCCACCGTGCCACAGAACGCGCTCTTGCCTGTTCCGCCCTCTCCGACCACAGCCAGCAGCATGTCGCTGCCAGTGTTGAAGCGCGAGTCCAGCCACTCCTCCACGCGAGTCAGCGCCCACGTGCGGGATCCAGGCGTCAACCCGCGCGCGTGCGCCGCAAGCTCTGAAGTAAATTCGATAAGCGGGAACATCTCGTTGATCTGCTGCGACGTCAGGGGCGTCGACAGCGCGTCATCCGCCACGGGTGCAAGCTGCGTGAGTCGAACGCTGGCACGAGCGGACGGAGGCGGAGTCTTCTGTACGTTGGCGCGGGACGCTGCGAGACGCTCGCGGGTGGCGTGCGACGTCTTGGTGGAGGTCTGCCGCACCAGCTTCGCCCGGTCATCAGCCGAGAGCGGGTCCGAGCTCGAGCTGTCGGTGGACGACACGGACGGGGAAGAGCTGTGCTGCGCCGCGGTGAGCTGCGCCACCGCGCCCTTGAGCAGCGCCAGCTCCTTGAGCACGTCGTAGCGCGTGACGTGCAGCTCGTTCATGACTTCTCTGCGGATGGCCTTGACCTCCTCCTTGACCTCGAGCACCTCGGCGCGCAGTCGCTCCAGCTCTCCCTCCTCCGCGACGGCGCTGCCCACAGTCGTGGGGATGGCGGAGAAGCCGCGCGCGAAGGTCGAGCTCTGGTTGGTGGTGTTGTTGATGTTGTTGCTGTTGTTGTGGCCGTTGTGGTTGCTGAAGTTGCCGGGCGTGGAGGCCGCGTAGTTGCTGGGCGTCGTGACGGAGAACTGCGAGAAGCTGCTGCTGAGGTTGCTGGCGGCCGACGGCGTCTCGGCGTCTTCGTGCAGCGCCGAGAGCGTGAGGTGCGTGCCGCGCAGCTGCTCCGTGGTGCGGTACTGCGGCACGTCCGAGGCGGCGCTGGCCGTGGAGCGGTTGTTGCGGCCGTAGAACATGTCCTCGACGTCGTCCGTCACGTTGACCGTGTCGGACAGCGTGCCGCTGCGGTCGTAGCGCACGGGCGCGTCGTCCTGCGCCTGCTTGAGCCGCAGCGAGTCCTCGTCCAGCGCCCAGGCCGCGTCCTTCTTGCCGCTGCCCAGGCGGCTGCTGCGCAGCTTGTTCTTGATCCGGTGCATCGTGTTGCCCACCATCGGCTGCTGCTGCTGTGTGTGTATTGATATGCAGGAAGACGTCTACTGTGGTCTATTGGTAACCCGGCCGCCACTCACTCACTCACTCACTCACTCACGGGGTTGACTCGCTCCGGCCGGCGGAAAAGCGCAAATGATCAGAGAGAGAGCGCCGCACGCCTGCCTGCCCCGAAAAGGAGGCTGGCTGACCAGACTGTATACAGTTTGTGGTTCTTATTATGCAACAGACGCTAGACCACGCCAATTACGATCCGACGCGGACGCATGAAATGGGTGGCACCTCCATTACAGCGGTGGGGTATCGCGGCTTCAGACGCAAGGTCTGTATGGAGCAGGCCGGGTCGGTCGTTTTTTCAACGCTGAGTGCTCGGCCGATCCGGGACGGTGTTGGTCACAACTGACACCAACCGAGCTTGAGCTTTAACAGCAACCGAAACGTCCAATACACTACGAACTCGACGACTCAGCCGTTGGCAACCGAAAGTGTTGGGCTTGATTCCACCCCGAGGTTTCAGGTGTAGCCACAAACTGCTATTAGTCGCTGCCAGCCTGCTGGGCTCATGCGATGCGATAGTCGCGAGAACCCGTCGAGATTTGTGGGCTGGGGCCAGCAAGACGCCACCGTCTGGATCCACTACGGGCCTGAAGTTGAGACTGTGCGCTGCAGTGCCAACAAAACGGACGGGCCGCACAGAGCTAGAGGGAGCAGTACACGCAGACGCACCAGGCTGTAGACCAGCTAACGGACTTCTATTGCGAGGACGGGCGTTATGGGGTTGGACTCCGGCCTCCTTCACGCTGAATTGGCTCCTATAGTCATCGCACGCTCCCGCTCAGGACATGCCAGGCGGCGCGCGGTGGTGATGCTGCGGCTGGGGATTGCTGCCGGCGGCATCTGGAGCGGGGACATTGGAGCGCAGCAACGACACCTGCACAGATGGACAATATACAATAATAACGGGTGAGCCACCTGGTCGCGCTTCAACTGCGACGCTACAGTACACGGGTCGGCAGCTCGCTTTTGCCAGCTCGCTCCGCGCACTGCACCGCGCCGCCATTGTAGCCCCGGACAACTCAATCGATAGATTGATCGGCCGACTCACCTCCGCCTGCAGGTTCAGACACATCTGCCGGAACATGGTCACTTCGTTCTGAAGACCGTTGATAATCTCTGTTCGGTCCCACCACAGCGCAGAAACCAGGCAAAAAA
>JAIKVH010000007.1:0-39093 GCA_024679275.1 Phytophthora niederhauseri
TCGTCACCTTGGAGCACGCGGACTCGTCCTCCACGATGTTTTGGTCCGGGTACTTGCACGCAGCGATCTTGAGCTCGCACGGGTTCGAGTACTTGATGCCGTCCGAGCCGCAGACAGGGTTCATGATGTCCGGGCACGCGTCCGCGCACTTCTTGCTGGACTTGGGCTTGTCACCGCCAATGATGCCGGCGTTGGAGTTGTCGTCGTACAGCTGGCCGATGGTGCTGCCGTTAGCGTGCGACTTCTTCTCCGATTTGGAGCTCTTCTCGGACTTCTCGGACTTTTCGGACTTGGAGCTCTTCTCCGACTTCTCGGACTTCTCGGACTTGGTAGCAGCGTTGTCGTCTCCCTCGTCGCCAGTGTCACGCGAGGCTCCGAACGAGCGGCCGTAGATGCGCTTGTACTCGTCCAGGACGTTTTCACGGGGGCCCTTGCACTTGGCAGCCTCCATGGCGCACTTGTTGGGGTACGTCTTACCGTTCTCGTCGGTCACGGGCTGGTACACGGCGGGGCACAGGATGTTGGGGCAGTACGACTTGGGGGCGCTTCCGTCCGTGGACTCGCTCTCGTCGCTGCCAGACTCTTTGCTGGCGGAGTCGTCCGTGTTGCTGTCGTCTTCCACGTCACGCGAGGCGCCGAAGGACTTGCCGTAGAGGCGCTTGTACTCGTCCAGAATGTTCTCGTCCTTCTTCTCGCCCTTGCACTTGGCGGCCTGCATGGAGCACTCGTTCGGGTACGTCACGCCATTCTCGTCCGTGACCGGGTCGTAGACATCGAGGCACGCGTCGGGGCAGAACGCGTTGACGGAGGCGACGGCGATGGCCGCGACGAGGAGACCAGTGGCGAACTTCATGCTTTGATCTGAGGTTTGAGCTTGTCTGGAGCGAATTCAACAATGGCTCTTCCTTCGTCGCGCATTTCGCGTCACGCACGTGGTCTCTCTTGATTAAAACCAAGAGAGCCCGCCCAACCACAACGGAAAGACAGTCACGCCCTCAAAGGTTGTCCCATCCACAATTCCAGCCGGGATTAATTTCGCGATGAGGACCATAGTATTTTGCTGTTCGACCCCAACGTCGGGAACCCAGACAGATTGGGATCGAGATTTGTCGATCTGCAGGTGTCGTCCTCCGCTGTCTATCGAAGCAACAGCAGTTCTGAACGACCTCCTTACACTTTGAAGGAGCCTACAGTATTTTGTTGAAATTTTAGCGATGATCATTATTTCGGGGGGTGTGCGCTGCAACTTGCAGAACTCAGTCTATCCCGGATACCACTGCGCTGCAGTCTGCAATGACTTGCCACACATCTTATGCATGGCTTGTCAACTCGATCTCCTACTAAACTAAGCTTACATGTACCGCACGAAGTGAAATGCCGCTATACAGACTTTTTATTTTATTTTCTGGGTATGTTCGGCTTGCTTTGCTTCATTGCTGTCAGCTTGCGAAGCGGTGCTAGTGTGATTCTTTATGTCTGGGTTGCCTGCTTCTCGGTCGCCCGCGTCTTTTGCTAGCTAACATGCCTCATCTCATCAAAGAACGGTGTGCTTCCAACCGCTTACCAACGACGGCCCCCTGCATCGCCGCCACCGCGACGATCGTCCCAGCGCGAGCTCTGGCGAGGACGTCCACCGCTGCCTGAGTACGGCGCACTGGAGCGTTGGGCGAACGGCCCGCTGCTTCTATCGTTGCTGTGGTACGAGGCGGTGCGGGAGGAACTTGACGTCGGAGCCACCAGCGCCTTCATCTTGAAAAACTGCAGCGCCTGCGACAGCGTCGGCAAGATAGACGACTCGATGCGGCCGAAGAAACGGAAGCCTCCCGACTTGACCTCCATGTGGCAACTGCGGGGCGTTTCACGCGCGATATACGTGATTGAGAAGCAGCCGGGGAACTTGCTGTACACGTGCAACGCGTACGGAATGCGCGACGGGTGCTCCTTCTTCTGCTTGATCAGATCCTCCTCGACACTTTCCTTCGAGACGTTCTTGTAGTACTTGTAGCGAATCACATCGTCCACCAAACTGTTCATGGGGTCCACAAAGCGGGCGATCAGCTCGTCGATGTTCTCGTACTTCTCTTCCTTGATAATCAACGTCTGGCCAATGCGGGCTTCCGACGGTTTGTCTTTTTCTTGAATATCGAAGTGTCGGTACACACCATCCAGCATTTTCCACGTCAGTGTGAGATGATCGGTGCCCAGAGTACTCGGACGAATCACCACTTCTCCAACGGGCTGCTCTCGCAGGTACTGCATCGCTGTCTGGCAGTTGATATTGCGGAACAAGGGGTGCGCAATCTGTCGCTTTTTGCGCCTTGAAGGGTGACTGCCTTGAACGCGGGTAGCCTGAGTAAACGTAGTCGCCTTGTCTTCCTCAGCTGGAGGTTCGTTCAACAGGCGATCTACGCGCTCCATGCTGTCGCTCTCGACCAACTTGGAGTTCGTGTATCGCGGGAATCGCTCTGGATAGAAACACATCGACATGTCGATGAGCGAGCGGCGGTTGCATCCAAGCTGCAGCTCGTAGCGACCTTCGCGATCCGACTGAATTGCCAGAATCTTCGCATTCACCGTAATGCCCTTGGGGAACGTCTGAGGGCGTACGTCTGAGAGGTAGTCTGGCAGTCGCTCGCGGTGCAGACTTGAGCGCATACCGCTCTGCAAACGGACTCGAACGAATTCGTCACCTGACATGTGTAGCAGCGTGGCAGGAACGATCATGCCGATACGCAGTGTCTCCCGCGTTTCACCGTTGAGCAAGAAGAACAAGTCCTCATCCTTCGGCACCTGGTACTTTGCACGCTTGTCGAAGTAGGGGTATCGCAGCTCGCGCTTAATGTACTCCAGCGTCAGAAGTTTCGGTCCCTTCTTCTGAAGCTCAAGGCGACCAGCGTAGGCAGACAAATCGAGCTCGGACAGTACATCTTGGATTTCTGCATCACCGAGCCGGGTGTTTGGTGGGGCATTTCGGCTTCGAATCGCAGACGCTGATTGGTACATCGTGTCCTCCACCGCGTACGAATAGTGATTCGGGTCGTACATGTCAATCGTCGAGTTGTTGTTAGCATCACCACAGATCTTCACTGCCATGTAATAGCTTTCGGGGTGGATACGGGTGTCATCCAGCGGATTCAGCGGGGCTTCACGTAATGCATCACGCTCACGGATCCGAATAAATCCGGCACAGTTGCGGTATACAATCTTACCGACGAAACCCTTGGAAAGAAGTTCTTGACGTCGTTCAACGTAGTTCTTTGCACGAACCTTATCCAGGACCGATGCCGCCTTCACAGGACCCAAACCGCAAATGAACTGCAGTTGATACGATGTATGCTTGTGGTTAGCCAGCAAATTGATGTCAACACCGTATTTGTTGATCACTTGAACGAAAACACGGTCGTACTCCTTCAGAAGAAGGTCCTTCACAAGTGAGTGCTGCATCATGTGAACATTTAAGAACAGCAGCTCACGGCCACGACTCGGCTCGTTCATGGCAACATTTCCCCACATCGCGCACAACTCAGACGCTGGATTCCTCAAATAGCGTCCGAGGCCAATTGCAGCACGCACGTATTCAGATTCCTCAGGAAATTCCTGATCGGCGCGCTTGGAGCGACTGAACATGTTCGGGACATCATCTTTCAGGAAAACAATGTCAAGGAAGTCGTGACCATCCCTGTTTCCAAAGCGAGAAGCATCATCTCGACCCAGCAAGCGCCGAACTTCATCGACCACTCCACCCATGTCCATACACTTCATACCGGCGGAAACGTTAATGACCACGACATGTGTTTGCGAGTGCTCCGTAAGGAACTTCAGCAGCGTGGCTGACAGCTTTTGGATGTTGTTCAGATCTCGCTTGCAGTATCCCTCCGTTTTATCGACCAGTTCACCATTCACGTCAAGAGCCACAATATGCGCAATGGAATCCATGGTGTTTTCAACCCAGATGGAAACAATAAACGGGTCCACACCATCGGCCGGCTCGTACGGACGCACGGACAACCGTTCTCGCAGCGCATTCCCACACATTTTCACGACCACATCGCGAGAAGCCACAGTCAGGTCACGCTTGAGCTCGTTTTCGAACGACAAGATCATGAAACTGTTGATCGCCTCCTGGAGAACAAGGTGGCGCTGGCTTTGCCACTCCTCGTCGGAATCGTTGCCTTGGGACAGATAGATCGGCTCCAGCGGGTCCATCAGATCTTGGGCCTTCTCATTGATGATCGTAATCTTCAGCAAACCTTCCTTTTCGGCACGAGCAATCTTAAGCCACAGATCTCCGGCTTCAAAAACCTCCAAAACCGGCATCTTCTCGATGTACTGCAGACCGTGGCAATAGTGAAATTCATCAATCTCCTCGCGGCCCTTGGCAGTTGCCTCCGTGCTCAAGACAGCGTTTTGGCGGTACAGCTCGCGAATGCACTTGCGAACGTTAGGCTCCGCCGCAACCTTACTGGCGGCAATGTGGCGAGCACCCTTCATAACATCATCCACAGTTGGAAACTCCTTCGTCGTATACTTCTGAGCCAGAACACCAGGGCTTTCTTCGGGAGTCGGGACATCACGGTTGGAATCTTCGTGGTCCACGCCAGCCACGATACCACCAAGCACCGACGCATTCATCGTAAAAGCCAGAGAAACGGGACGCAATCCTGCCTTGGTGCAGATCTGATAGAACGTACGACGGACAGGACGGCGGTACTTGTGGTCCGTGCTCTCCTTGTCCTGTCCACTAGACTCCTGCGCATCCAGAGCGAAGAACTCGGACAGATCCTTGTACGTCTTCTCGTCCGGGGTGCTGAACAACTGTTCGTAGCAATTACGCACGAAGGCTGATTCCTTTGCATTCGACGAGTCGACCACTCGCTGGATACCGGTCTGGAATGACCTCCGCTTGCGATTCAACTTATCCCACTTAACATCGAGATCCAGAATCTCGTACAGGTTTTCCGTGTGCAGACCCACCACTTTCCAGTACTCCTTGCAGTAGCGCTGCACGAACGCAGGCTCGAGCTTCTCATCGTGATAGAAGCGCAACACAGTGTCAATGGCCGACACAATTTCGCCACGCGACGCCGCAGAGTTACGCTGGTTTCTCCGCTCGAGATTCTTGATAATAAAGTCACTGATCCATTCGGATTCCTCAGCACGGTCCTCTGCGTCCGGGAACTCGCGGTTCTTGAAGAGGTACTGGTATCGCTCCGGTAAATCGTGGTCGCGCACCGCGATGACGTCCGAGGTCATCATGTGCTCCTTCAGCACGCTAGGCTCAAACTTCTCCAGCAGGATAGCCTTCTTCGACTTCGCAGGCGTGTCCTCCGGGATCTTGCCGCTGGTAGCCTCCAAGAATCCATCCATATCTCCAAAGAGCTCCTCGGCCTCACCCATCTGATACACCGACGGGCCCTGCATGGACGCTGGGATCGGCTCCTGTTTCCTGCGGCGGCGTGGTCCCTCACGTCCTTCCTCGTCATCGTCCACAATGAACTCGTCGATATCGTCACTTTCGTACTCGTCATTGCCGAGGTAGTTGTTGGCGCGCTGCGGGGCCGAGTCTTCCTCCTCCTCGTCCGAGTCGCCGAACATGCGGTAGCTGAGCTCGCGCGACATGAGGCCCGAGTCATCCTCGTTCTTCACCTTCCGCGACGAGCGTCCGCCCATGTCCTCGTCGTCGCTGTCACTGTGGGTCGGGCCCGTGTCCATGCCCATGTTCTCGCGCACGAGCATGAGATCTTCGTCATCGATCTCCTCCACCTTCTGTTTCAGACGCTTGAGCTTCTTCTCTTTCTTGCGGCGACGGCGGCGGTGGCGCGCTGGTGGTAGATAGATAGATACCCAAGGCGTTCGACACAACACGTGAGTCATGTTTTCTCACATAAAGAACCAAGTAGCAGCCCCCTCTAGGGGCGGGCCACTAGCAGCCAGGCTTACCGGTCTCCCCGTCGTCCGAGTCCTCGTCGTCCTCGTCGTCCACCACGAAGCCGTCGTTCTCGTACTCGTTGCGGTCCTCGCCCTCGTCCTCGTCGTCGTCCTCGTCGTCCGAGGCGGCGCCTCCCTCTCCGTCGTCGCTCTCGGACGCCATGTCCTCGATGAAGGCCGACTTGGGCTTCTGCTCAGCGAGGGAGGGAGGGGGGGGGGACAAGTTACCGTTAGACTACAACACTATTCTAATAGAGAGGTGGAAATGGGTACAGACAACGGCCACTACCTTCTCGTCCTCGTCGTCGCTCACGGAGCGCTTGGCCTGCTTGCTCTTGCTCTTGCTCTTGCCCTTGCTCTTGCCCTTGCTCTTGCTGCTGAGCTTGCGCTTCTTGCTGCCCTTCTCCTGCTTGACGGCGTCCGAGTCCGAGTCGGACACGGTGGGGGACCCGGCCCCGAACATCTCGTCTGCCAGTTAAAGAGAGAGGCGAAACCCCCGCGTTAGAATCGACTAGCAAAAGACACGGGGAGATGAGGGCCCCTACCGTCTGACGTGGTCATGGCCTTGCTGGAGCTGCTGCTTCTTTCTGCCTCTGCTGTGTGAAGTGTGTGCTGCGCCGCCGCCGCTTGCTGCGATCCTCCCTCCCGCTGCGTGGCCTCCACTGCCTTCGCTGCCGGCTGGTCGGTCGCTCGCCTTTTGTTGTTGTGGCTCCCTGCTGTCTTTTGTCATAGACCTATCGAGACGCATATACGGATTCCCAATGTATTTCATAACCCATGATCAAGCATTCCTATTGTAACTTTTGCGCTAAAGGCGAATATGACAACAAGCCCTTGTCGTCCGCAAGGAGCTTACTACGCTACGATGCGCCAAGGCGAGCGATGAAGCCCCGTGAGTACAAGCCCCCACACACTCCGCTATGCATCTACGACGCCGCTGCCGTAGTAGGGCAGTGTCGCTTGATTGTCGAGGAGGCGTCCGTCCACCGAAAAGGACGGAAGGAAAAAGGTCGGCGGGCGGCTTTTCATTCCACAAGATACATACACAGAGCCTCCATGACGCAGCCGACCAGCAGCTTCCTCTCCGTGCTCCTCCTCGCCACGCTGCTCGTGTGGCGGCTTGACGCCGCCGTCAGCTAACGTTAAGCTTACTACGCTACGATGCGCCAAGGCGATGACGATGAAGCCCCGTGAGTACAAGCCCCCCCCCACACTCTGCTATGCATCTACGACGCCGCTGCCGTAGTAGGGCAGTGTCGCTTGATTGTCGAGGAGCCGTCCGTCCACCGAAAAGGACGGAAGGAAAAAGGTTGGCGGGCGGCTTTTCATTCCACAAGATACATACACAGAGCCTCCATGACCAGCAGCTTCCTCTCCGTGCTGCTCCTCGCCACGCTGCTCGTGTGGCTGCTTGCCGCCGCCGTCGCCCAGAGCGCGTCGCCCAAGCTCTTGTGGTGCGCGAGTCCGCTGTCGCCGGCGTCGCTGTCCCAGTCGGACACGTGGGCGGACGTCCCGGACACGCGCGTGGCGCTGGAGCTGCCGAACGAGGCCGTGGTCCTCATCTCGTACGACGTGGCGGTCTCGCACGTCACAGACGCGCAGCCCGAGGGCGTCTCCGTGGACCAAGTGAGCGAGCTGTCCTTCCGCGTGGCGGTGGACGGCTCGCCCTACCGCCAGTCCGCGACGACGGTGGACGACCGGGAGCCCGTGGCCACCACAGCCAGCGGCTTCCTCGTGCTCGAGATCCCGCGCGGACACCACGACGTGAAGCTGCAGTGGAGGAAGAGAGGGACGCACGTGCTCAAGTGGGCGGTGGCGAGTGATGTCCTGGACGGCTTCGCAGGCGGACGCAACCTCATCGTGTCGGCTCAGCACCGCTTCATCTGGCACACGCAGCCGATCTCTGCAGTCTCGTTACTGACGGTGAATAAGTGGGAGGCGGTGTCCGGGATGGCCGTGAACTTCCGCCTGTCGGAGCCCGCGACGATGCGGTTCTTCTACCAGTTGCCTGTGCGGCCAGAGCTGGTTCAGTACTCCCGTGGTTCGTTCCCGCACCTCTGACCTTTCGTTGCGGTTGCTTTGCTTTGTTGTTGACGACGTTGTAGCACTGACTGTGACTTCTGAGCAGATACGGCTGCATACGATGAGGTCGAGACGGTGCTCGAGATCAATGGGCTTCGTTACCGAGAGACGGGGTCCTATGGCATCGTTGAGGGCTCCAGGAAGTCGACAGTGCAGCTTCAGGGCAGCATTATCATGGATCTAGTGCCCGGCGAGTATAGTGCAGTGCTGTACTGGAAATCGCTTCTGGGATCCAGTCGCCCGTGGTATTCATCGCCTAACGCTCTGGACGGGTTTGCTATGGGGCGCGTGCTGGCGGCCGTAGGCGAGTGGAGCCTGGATTCGGTGTCGGTGTACCATTTGGAGCAATTTAAACCGACTTCAGTTGGTGAGTGGTCGGATGTTGGAGACTCGGTGCTCCAGTTCACGCTCCCGAAGGCAACGCAGGTCTCGCTGAGCTACAATTTACCGCTTTCGCAGAGCGACAATCCCCAATTCAGTAGCTGGACTGGAGACTCATGGGACCGTGTGCAAGCCCGGTTAGTAATTGATGGAGTTTCATACCGGCATATGTCTTCACTCGTCGACGGAAGTGTTCGTGGAATAAAGAATGCAAGGGCGAGTATGGTGCTGCCATTGGCTGGAGGTAGCCACACAGTCAGACTCCAGTGGAAAAATGTCGATGGAAGCCAGTGGCGAGCAGTGTCATTTATCACGGACCAATCCTCCTCCTACGCGTCCATATTTATCACTGTTAATACCTGGAACAACGATCCAAAAATCATAGCCCCTGCGCGCGTTGGAGGAGAGGAGGACAAGACGCTAGGGATCACCGGCATTTCTATTAGTGACACGGACAGTGAGATGGCGCTTGATTATGAAGTGACGGTCAGCATGTCTGTCAAGAACGGCGTCCTAACGCTCGATCCGACTCCTGGGATCACATTTGGTTCCGGCAATGGCGACCGCAACGAGTACTTGCTGTTTAGCGGGACCCTCAGTAACGTCAACGCATTTTTGGCTAATGTGTGGTATCGAAGCTACCTGAACTGGTACGGCGACGACGCCCTTCGAATAAAGGTGGTCGACCAAGGCGTCACTGGCTTCACTGCCGCCACCACGGACGAGAGTACTATCTTGATACGTATCGCTTCTGTGAATGATCCGCCTCAACTGACTGTGCCGGGTACACAATACTTGGTTGAAGACCATCAACTCAGCATATTTGGGGTTCGAGTTTACGATGTTGACACCACATTTGCTAACAGTAACTCCACTTTTGAGATGCAGCTATTTGTCCTAAGTGGCGTGATCTCTCTTGGCTCCACCAAAGGTGTTGTCCTTGTTGAAGGGAATGGAGTTGCCGATCGGCTCCTTCGCTTTCGTGGCGACCTGTCGGCTATCAATACAGCCCTTTTCGAGATCAAGTACCAACCAGACAAGAACTTCAATTCACGACAGCATACAGAAGAACTGGGTATACGTGTGCGGGATTTCAATTATCTGGATGGCACTATTACCGATGCCTCCAAAAGTATCCCTCTCGAAGTTCAAAGTTCAGATGACGCCGTGATGATTGTGCCATTGGAGCTATCGACAATAACTCTTCGCGGATACGCCGTTAAGCTGGCGGGTGAAGCTAAGCTCGTGTATGTGCAGCTGTTGGCAATGACACCTTTTTGGAGAAATTCAACTAACTACGTTGACTAGCGAATTCCCTGCTGGTGTGGTAAAACTTCCTGTCGGCGACCAACCTTCAAACGCGATGAATCTGACCGGCCCAGTGGACGACATTAGTGACATTCTGCAGTCGGTCGTATTTGTTCGAGCGCCTTCGTTCTACGGGTACGAGGTCATTTTTGTGAGATTAAGCACCGCACCAGAATTCGTGACGGCGGAGGACTCGGCAATTCAACTCAACTTGGATAGTGGGAGCGCCGCCGAGTTTTGGTCGATCACAGATGTGTCTCCATCTCGTGGTAGGACCGAAGGGGGGACAAGTGTGTCAGTGACCGGAAAGGGTTTCCGCAGATGGTTCGACGAAAGTCTTTGGTGTCGATTTGGTCGGAGCCCGCTCGTGCCAGCCAACGTTATATCTGACACTCTTCTCAAGTGCGAGTCACCTCCAGCCAGTGTCGAAGTTCCCAAGCGAACCTTTATTATGGTTACGAACGGCAACGACTTCTTCTCGAACCCGATGCCGTATATGTACGAAGTAAGCTGGTCTGTGACATCTGCTTCCCCGACCGGGGGCCCCCGAGTTGGAGGTACTCCGGTACTTATTCAAGGGAATAGTTTCCCGAAGGATACAGCCTTGCTGTGTGCTTTTGGAAATGATATGGTGCAGGCGCGATATCTGTCGCCTACTGATGTCTCGTGTGAGTCACCCAAAGTAGCCCAAGATGTGTTAAACGTCAGCCTCAGGTTAACAACCAACAGCCAGGACTTTTCGCAGCCCCTGACGTTTACGTATCGAGGTAAGTAGCACTTGCGATTTGAAGTGCCTTGTGTAGTTGCTAACTGTGCCTGATATCGTTAGATTCACCGGAGATTACTGGTATAAATCCGCCGTACGGAAGTTCCAGCGGGGGCGACATCATCGCGATCACAGGCGCTAACTTTTTTCCAGACGAGCAAGCTAACTGCGTTTTCAACGGTACTATTATCACTGGGTTATCCTACAAGTCAGCAAGATTGGTCTTGTGTCTGTCCCCAGCAGTGCCTGCTGCCGAACCTCAGGAGGTTAGTGTTGCCGTAGTATTCGAAGGAACTCAGTATGACGCGCCTGCAAACTTCAGCATCTATGGTACGTTGCTCGCCACATTTGTTCCTCAACAATTCTATCTGACACGTTGTACTCCATTTAGCTGCACCCACTGTAACAGCATCAACACCAGCGTTTATCACGGGGAGCGGTGACTTATTGGCTGTGAATGGGTCTCATTTCCAGAATGTAAGCTCTCTCTCGTGTCATTTTGACAACGGGGCGGTAAGCACTCCTAGTTTGGCCAGCTTTGTCAGTTCTTCTAGTGTGCTATGCCGCGTTCCCTACCAAACTTTGGAGCTGCCAAGTTTTGGAGCATGGATTGCTCTTCGTGTATCTCTTCATCAGGATACCAACGACCAAGTATTGTCGCGCCAGCTCCCGTTGTTGCTTCGTTACGCCCCACTTCCAATTATGGTGTCTGTAGACCCGCTTACGCTGCCGAGGATAGGGAGCTCAGCTCTCACTGTTAAGGGAAGTGGAATGACGGAGTTCCACAATCTGAGGTGTAATTTTGTCGGCTCAGGATGGACATGGATCACAGTTAAATCACCGACGCTGGGATTTTGCGCTGTTCCATTCGTACTTGGAAATGAATCGTTTTCGCACCAAGTCCTGCAAGTGGAGAGTATCCTGTCACAAAAAACCATCTTGGCTGTATTTGAATACGTGGTGATGGAGCCCGTTGAGATCAAGCGCGTGAACCCCTTGGCGGGACTGGTGGTGGGTGGAACGAATGTGACAGTTCTAACTGATAGCAACATGCTGGTGAACGTGGTGGAATACTCAGCATTGTATTGCAACTTCGGCGCGATTAATGTTCCTGCAACCGTCCTAAACAACTCCGCGCTCTCGTGCTATACCCCACCTGTATACAAGGCGCTAACGGTGCCCGTGAATATTCGGATTGCCGCCACCACGGTACATTCAAAACAAAGCTCTGTGCTTTTTACTTTTGTAAATGCCATCAGGATGGAGAAAATTGTCCCAGCTCGTGTAAGCAGCGCTGGTGGAGTTGCCGTAAGTGTGATCACTACCGATTTTGTTCCAGACGGCTTAAGTTGTTCGTTTGGATCAATCCTTGTTCCAGCCGAGTTTGTGGATCAGAATGTGGTGTGTGTGTCTCCACCTCACCCTGAAGCGTTCGTTCCTCTTCGCCTGTTGGATGGCGACGGTGCTTTGATGTCTGAAAACGCCCTGGTGGTCGAGTTTTACTCGTTCGCCAGTAATGTCTCGATTTCTCCATCGAATGGAATTGTGTATCCAGGAACAACAATTGGCATTGAGTTGGAAGGTTTGGCATCTGCTCTGAAAATCGAGTGTTCATTTCGTGGTGAAAATGAATCCTTGACATCCAGTTTTAACGCTACCATTATCTCCACTGGGCTAGCGGAATGCACAATTCCGACTGGGAACGTTTCGCCGCCATCCAAGCTATTCCTTTCGGTTACTATCGAGAGCATTGATGTGGTGTACGACATGAAATTATACCTTATGCCTGAGCTGGTGGTAAGATCAATAGCTCCAGTCGTTGGAATTGTCGGCCGACCAAACCTCATTCGGGTCGGGGTAGATCCTGCAGCGGTATCCTCAGGACAGTACAGCTGCGATTTTGGCGGCTTCATGATGAGTGCTAAGAAATGGTAAAGTCTCGATTTCTCCATCGAATGGAATTATGTACCCAGGAACAACACTTGGCATTGAGTTGGAAGGTTTGGCATCTGCTCTGAATATCGAGTGTTCATTTCGTGGTGAAAATGAATCCTTGCCATCCCGTTTTAACGCTACCATTATCTCCACTGGGCTAGCGGAATGCACAATTCCAACCGAGAAGGTTTCGCCGCCATCCAAACTATTGCTTTCGGTTACTATCGACAGCATTGATGTGGTGTACGAAATGGAATTATACCTTGTGCCTGAGCTGGTGGTAAGTGCAATAGCTCCAGTCGTTGGAATTGTCGGCCGACCAAACCTCATTCGGGTCGAAGTAGATCCTGCAGCGGTATCCTCAGGACAGTACAGCTGCGATTTTGGCGGCTTCATGATGAGTGCTAAGAAATTAACCGACGGATCCTTCGAATGCTTGTCACCGCGCTTTAATTCAACTACGGAAGTTCCGCTAAGCGTCACGGGCAACGGCGTTGATTTCTTTTCATCGACAGCTGCTGAAGAACAAGTGTTCCGTATAGTAAAACAACCAACTGTCAACTCCTTTTGGCCTCAGGCGGGGTCCGCGAAAGGTGGAACTAAGCTCGTACTGAGTGGAGGCGATTTTACAGAAGAACTTAAGTTGATGTGTGGCTTCAACAATGTACGGGTGGAAGCGGCGTGGCAAAATGTTACCCAGTTGACGTGTATTACACCTCCGGATACTCACGATTACGGCTTTGCGAGCTTATCGCTTTCAGATGAGTATGGTAATTTCCACATCAACTTTCAGCGAACATTTTTGTACACGCAAGATATCCAATTACGACAGTTATCTCTACTTTCAATTCCGATGAACTTTAATGGAGTGCTTCGTGTCTTTGGAGATCACCTCCCGTCGTCTCCGTTTTGGCAATGTCGGGTCAATTCATCCACCCATGAAGGGATCTGGATTTCCGAGACCGAGGTACTGTGCCCAATCTTCCCCAGTTCTCTGTTGGGAAGTGAGAACAGTACAATTTCCATTAGTCTCAATGGCCAAGATTGGAGCGTCGCCTTTCCTATCAAGGTTACTTCCAACTTTTCGGTGCAGTATGTGGAACCACAACTCTTCTCGTGCTCGGGAACAGATCCACTGCGTATCGTAGGATCTGGGTTTTCAAATGACTCAAAGATGGCATGTTTCTTCGGTCGGACTCCTGTACCCGCTGTATATGTTAGCGACACCGAGCTGTCATGCCGTCCACCCTTCATCACGAATACTTCAACACTCGGCGTCACAATTTCTGGCTATGACGGGTTCATCGCAGACGGAACCGTCTTCGTATCGTGCCACGTCACTCCCGTGATTCAACGTATTGAACCGAGCAGTGGTAGCGCTGCTGGTGGAACTATACTCACTGTCGAGTTGCAAGATCCAATAGATTTGGATAGTGTGGAGGACATCCGATGCTGCTATGGACCAACTGTTTGCTCCGTGGCTTTAATGGTGAATGCGTCAACAGCACAATGTGTTACTCCTCCTTTGAACGTGGGATCAAGATCTTTGAAAATACTGTTGGGATCACAATACGGAGGTCTGGTTAACTCCAGTGAAGTGAGCTTTCAGGTTCTTGTCGAGCCGCAGATTTCAAACGTGCTACCACTACGGGCGCTATTGGCCCCAAATTTGACCTTATCTGTGTATGGCGGACCGTTTGTGAACTCCGACAGTTTAAAGTGCATCTTGGTAATAAGCGATAACTCTAGCTATGAGTTAATAGCTCGCTGGCTCTCTGAGGACCTTGTTACTTGCTCCGTAACCCAAGTTACAAGGTTAGCATCCATACCGACCCCTGCTGAAGCGCAAGTGCAGTTTTCACTCAACGGACAAGATGTCATAGACACAGGGTTTAACATTACCTTGCTTCATCCCCCTGAAGTAAGCAGAGTGACGAGCTCTAGTATTGATTCCCAACATTCGATAGCGCTGGTTGGCTACAATTTTGACGACGAGTTGAATCTGCTGTGCAAGTTCGAGTCGTTGGGCAAAAAATCCATGGTTACGCCCGCTCAAGTTGTGAATTCAACGCTGATGAGCTGTGAAACCCCTTCGTGGAATGTCGGCAATGCGTTCACCCAAGTTAGTGTGTGGTCGCCAAGAAGTGGGGAAATAAGTCCGGCGGAAAGGATTCATGTAGAAAATGCTACTTCGGGTGGCGTTTCGTGGGCTCTACAGCCTAGCGTTGGGCTAACAAAACATGGCGGCACGGTACACCTTGAAATAAACGGATTCCAATCGAACAGCAATCCGTCCAGATGGAGCTGCTGCTTTGGTGACGTGGGGTGTTCGCGGCCGTATCAAGAGGAGATGGACGGACCTTGGTTGGTCGAGCTACCGATAATGAATGCTTCAGGACTCGTGTCGGTGTCATTGAAAGAGGACTATGGACATACCGTCGCAGAGCATAATGCTTGGTTTCTATTTGCCAATCCTCCTCAAGTGATGACGATAGTTCCTTCGTCTGGGAGCGTCAACGGCGGTGACGTTGTTTCCGTTCAGGGGGAGGGTTTTTCGCTGGTATCAAATCTGCGTTGCCGTTTTGGTAACCACACCGTGAATCCCTTCTCGGTCTTTGATAATCAACTGCTCTGCACTACGCCATCACAGCTCTCAACACTGCCTGCTAATCAGCGCGTCAACTTTGATATTATTTACACGGATCCAAGCAGAAATTCATCTACTGAGCGAGTAGCGAGAAAAGTAAGAAGGCTTCACTTTGATTTCGTGGTGATTCCGCTGGTGGCAAATGTGACTGCGAGTCGCAGTGAAATTAATGACGGAGGGCTCGATTTGACTATCATCGGATCTCAATTTCTTGAAGTGGAAACGGTAGTATGTCGAATCGATCGTGAGGTGGTAGCTGCGCGCTTGGTAGACCCCAGCTCAGTAGTTTGCTCTACCTATCGGAATATTGCCGCGGGGCAAGAGGTTGCTGTATCTGTTTCCAATGACGGGGTGGTATTTTCACAAGAAACGGTGATTTTGGTGGAGGTGGTAAAATCACTGCGTATTGCTCAGTTATCGCCAATGCTTGGATTCGCTCGGAGAAACGCGAATGTCTCACTTCTCGGGGATCCATTTTCCGGCGAACGTCTCGATTGCGTCATTGGATGGAATGACCAGCAATATCTCGTCGAAGCTGAGACCATTAACCGATCTTGTGTAACGTGTGAAATACCCGAGTGGCTCCAACATAACTCGATGGAGCTCCCGGTATCACTTCAATCGAAATCGGGTACAATACAGAGCAACACGCTCCTTTACCGCTACGTTCCTGAAATGATTATTTCCTCGATAACACCGGTTCGTGCCATTGTGGGCGTACCTGTGCAACTTTCGATTAAGGGCGGACCCTTCGTGTTCAGCAATGAAATGACCTGTGTGTTGCAGCCGAGTGACCCTCACATGTCTGCCTTGTCTTCTCGCTTGATGTGGAAGTCGCCACACGAAAGCGTTTGCGTCCTACCGGCCGGTGCTCTTCCGGGAAAGTATCAGATTGGAATTGCACATGGAGAAGAGAATATTGTCTTTGCGAACGCATCCATCGATCTAATCAATGCGCCTGTGGTCGTTGGAGCTACGCCTTCTCGTGGACCACCAGGGGGAAATACCACAATTGTGCTAACGGGCCGCCATTTCTCCTACGATATGTCGTGCTGCTTCGACAGTGCCTGTGCGCCACTTGAAGTTCTGAATGATTCGAGTGCAAAATGCTGGAGTCTTCCTCATACAACGGGCTTGGTTCCAGTAACGCTATATCCTGATGGGGTCGGCCTTATTGCCACTGGAATAGCGTTCGAATATCTGGAAGCGGCGCGCATTGATGCACTTATTCCACCCGTTATTGTGATCGGTGCTCAACAACCTAAGTCTGTTGTTGTAGTTGGTGCAAACTTTGATTCTGACTCGGTTCTTGCATGCCGTTTCGGAGGCATGACGCCAACGTCATTACCTGTGCTTGAGCGGAATAGTACGAGTATTACTTGCCCCCTTCCACTGATCCCGCCGGCAATGCATTCCACTATCGTAGAGGTTGGAATTACGGCATCGGCAGATCTCACGGCCGCCCCAGTTGCCAGAGCTTACATTGAACTGTTGGAACCTTCAGTGATCTCAAGTATTGCTCCAGAGGTATCCACTCCCGGTGAAAATATGACTTTCGAGCTGCAAGGTACATTTACGTTTGCCTCGGAAAAGACCAAATGCATATTTAGTTGTATTCACGACGGTGATAGATTGGAGGCTACTGGTCCGATTCTCATGTCAACAACCACTGTGGTTGAATGCGAGATGCCCGGAAATTCTTCCCCGCTTGGATTGTGTCAGGTCTCTCTCGTCCAAGATGGCATCCAAGTGTCGAGTAATAGCCTGAAGATCTCAATACGCAATCCTATTTCCCTGAGTCGAGTCACACCCTCTTCTGGCATGGCAACTGGCGGAACACTATTGCAGATCCAAGGCTCAGGTTTCGAACCCACCATTCAGCCATATTGCCATTTTGGGCCGCTGATCTTAGTGAAGGCAACGGTTGTCTCAAGCAGCAAATTGACTTGCTTGACCCCCGCTATGAGGCCAACAAATCGTACGGAAGTCGTAAATATGTGGGTTTCGCTTGGTGATATCGGGTCAGCAACGCTACCATTCAAAATTTACGCCCCAGTTTACATGCGTAAAGTGTCACCGGCATTCGGTCCCGCAGATGGAGGAACCCGACTAACTGTTATAGGCGCCAACATCTTACCGGAGATGGACATAAAGTGCTTGTTCGATGGTTCAACGGAAGTTGCACCTCTTGCAGTAATGCTCGGAACCGTAGCGTGCATTACACCCCCAATGCAAATCGGATCACACACAGTGGAGCTCATCATAGACGGCGCCAACCGAATCTCGAGTAACTTCGTGCAGTTCGACGCTGTAATTCGTGAACAAGTATTTCAAATCGACCCATCTCGCGGCATTCAAACCGAAACTACTGAAAGAAGACTACGTGTCATTGGTGAGAACTTCATTGACTCGGCAAACTTAACGTGCACGTTCGATGACGTCAAATCACCCGGAACGGATTTCATTTCGCCATCTGAAATCGAGTGCGTAGTTCCCTTTACGAGGCTGGGAAAGAAGCATGTCCGTGTTTCCAACAATGGCATCGATTTCTCGGAATCAGAAGTGATGTTTGAGGTTCTACCGAGAATGTCGATCGCTACTATTTCACCTCGCCACGGATCATTTCTGGGTGGAACTGTTGTGACTCTCACTGGAGTTTTTGGGAACCACGAGGGCATCGAGTGTCTTTTTGGCGAAAGAAGCGTGACTGCTCGCCTTGTTAATATGTCGAGTATAGAGTGCACTGCACCTCCCGGAGCAATGAACGAGACTGTGTTGGTCGGTGCGCGCGTTTACAACACGCTTGCCCACGTCGAAGAAAATGCTCACATGCACTTTGTGTACGGAGATGGCCCCATTGTGACCGATATTTCACCTTCGGTTATTTCGCAGTCTCTGATGCGGACAAATGTGTCAGTGATCGGATCAGGGTTGAACGTAACGGAGTTGGTGGGTTGCCAATTTTCACAGCAGCCTATTTCTCGTCTGTATCGCAATCATGACAGCGTATGGTGCGAGTTTGACGCTCATGTAACTGGCGTATACAACTTGACGTTTATCTTAGAGAACAGCACTCTCAAAAGCATCCCAACGCACCAAAAGATTCACGTCATTCCAGCTATTCAGCCCATGGATATATCCCCGTTACAATTTGACGAGAGAGGTGGCGCAGGAGCTGTTATATCTGCGCTTAACATCACTAGCTCAGCAAGGTCTGTTCGATGTCTGTTTGGGAACACTACGGTTAAGGCGTTGGTCCTGTCAGATTTAACTCTGCGCTGCATAACACCACCCATGCCTCCCGGCCATATATCCCTCCGATTGAGTCAAGATGATTTTTCCTGGTCTGAGAAAGCACTCGAGGTTGTAGTGTATGCAACGCCAATGCTGTTTGAAGCTTATCCGAACCGTTCCGTTGCGATTGGTGGTAATACTATCGTGGTGGCCGGAACAAACTTCAAGCCTTTCCACAATGTAAGCTGTCTGTTTGGAGAGACAAAAACTCCAGCTATCAGCGTGAATGAATCGGCGCTGAAGTAGCGATTGGTGGTAATACTATCGTGGTGGCCGGAACAAACTTCAAGCCTTTCCACAAGGTAAGCTGTCTGTTTGGAGAGACAAAAACTCCAGCTATCAGCGTGAATGAATCGGCGCTGAAGTGTATCACCCCCAATGATATCACGGCGGGCGTTATATCGCTCGGAGTAAGCTTGAATGGCATCGAAACAAGTGGCAACAGGCTGGATGGGGAATTTTATGACTTGCCTAGTGAACTAAAGATTCGAGCGGTGAAGCAGTCGCAGGATGGTCGATGGACTGCAATCGTTCAAGGGGTCAATATTACTGAAGACGCCAAATACGAGTGCAGCTTTGACGATGTGCCCGGGTCTGGAATGGTTCTTAACGTAACGGACCGTGGCATGGAATGCGTATCTGACGCACAATTTCAACAAAAGCGGCCAAATTTGTTGACGCTTTCTCTAAATGGAGAGGCATTACTCCACCAAGACATCTTCAGAAATGCAGGATGCCCTAGTGCTGTTTACGGACTGTCGACAACCGTGTTGCGACCTGGACAAAGTCGTTCCATTACACTGTCAGGCCATCACTTTGATCCTTCAATGACGCTAGCTTGTCATGTCGGCCCAGTAACCATCCCTGGTTTTGCGAGGTCTGAAAACTCAATGACATGCCAACTTCCTGCTAAGAAACCTGGAAACTACACTGTTCAAGTGACGTGCGCAGCAGGGTCAGAGCTCCTGGGCATTTTCCCAATTAAATACGCTCAGCCACCTCGTATTGAACGGTTTGAACCTCAAGTGGTTCCTGTGGGTGGTGCATTTCCTGTGGATTTTTACGGAGTACATTTTGACCGAGGCGATATGATTTACTGCATCTTCGGTGAGGCGTCAATGCGTGTCCAGGCGTCGTTTATATCGCCTTCTCGTATAAAGTGCCTGACTCGCCGATACTGGGTGGCCGGTGAAGTTCAACTTACTGTAGTGCAGGAGACCTACGACGGGCTGACTGAGGTTATGCTCCAATCTCCGTTCAATTTCGCTACCACTATTGCAGAAACTACTGATCTGAGTCCTGACTTCGGTTCTCTAGTGGGAGGTTATCCCATAACTCTCGCTGTGAACAGCTCGTGGAGAAGTTACAGGAATGTTAGCTGTAGGTTCTCCGGCGTGGACTCCCAGTTCTATCGGACGGTAGATGGATCAGTTGAATCAGGAATGCTGCAATGCGTCGCCCCGCGGCTAAAAGCTGGGACTTATTCAGTCCAGATATCACCAAATGGTCGCGACTACGATCCCGCTAACCGGTTGTTTTCTTCGCATTCATCGCTTCAAGTGGCAAGCATTGACCCCCCTTTTGCATTCGCAACACAAAAAGTTGTCATAACGGTCTTAGGAAAAGGATTCCAGCGCTGGATGCGGTTGAGGTGCGGTTTTCGAGGTACCCAAGACTTGGAATGGTTCTCTTCGATAGCCGAGTATGTCTCGGACACCATTGTGAAGTGTGAAGCGCCCAACCACAAACCAATGACGGGAAGTTTTCAGCTGTTGCCAACAACGTCGCTTCTGTACCCCGACGTGGTGCTACCGTTTGATTTCAAACAGGAAGTTGTGCTCCACTCAATCTATCCCGAAAGTGGAAGCACGAGCGGGGGTACGGTTGTTGATATCGTTGGACAAGGGTTCTCTCGAGATCTCAACATCAAATGCCGTATTCAAAGTGAAAGGCCGATTGCGACTTTTGTGAATGCGACCTTGATCCGATGCCGAACTCCGGCTTCTCGAGCAATGACAGTTCCCCTACGCTTCTCATTCGGCGGCAATAACGTTCTACAAGAATACTTTATGTTTACCTATTTGCCACCAGTCCAGTCTCAAGACACAACCAGCAAATTCAACATCAAACCGCCGACTGGAAATACTGAGGTTGCCGACGTATCTCGTAGGTATAAACCTGTGCCTACGATTAACTTCATTGAGCCCACATCTGGCTGGATTCGTGGAGGAACGGAGATTACGGTTCATGGATCGAGAATGGCGTTTTCGCAGTCTATTGAGTGTGTTTTCGGAAATGTGACGATGTACGCAACATTCATATCTGCCAAAAAGCTGGTATGCACGTCACCTCCGTTTGTACGCCCTGGTCGTACCGCCTTCTTTGTTCGGTCCGATGGTGAGCCGTGGGAAGTTTGGACCCCGCTTTGGTTTGATGTTCTCAAGCTCCCTAGTGTTCGGTCGATGAAGCCACAGTATGGAGACATCCGTGGGGGCACCAATATCGTCTTTGAGGGGAATTATTCCGGACTTTTGACGCAGTCAGACAATGCCATGTTCTGCTTGTTTGGTGATAGTGCATCTAGCCCTGTTCGATTCACGTCGGAATCTGAAATGGAATGCACCTCGCCACCCTCAACAGGCGTGGCGGTCGTGGGAATGGGTCTCTTTTTGCGTGAGGATGATGTTTTTGTTTTGCCCTACGCATTCAACTATATTGCAGAGCTTGAGTTTTTCTCCCTCGCACCATCCATTGTCAGCGAAAGTATGGGTGGGTTCGTGACAATATCTGGAGCAGGGTTTATCGACTCGGACAATACCTTTTGCCTATACGATTCAGCCCCAGAAATGCGGCAGCCAGTCATTTTCATTAGTGCAGTGGAGATTCGTTGCCCCCTCCCACGGCTCAAACCTGGTGTAACCGAAGTCAGCGTGAGTCTCGACGGCGATAAAGAGCTGTCTACAGGTCTCTCATTGATAGTCAAAGCTCAGCCGACGCTACTGGGCATGACGCCGCAATTGGATTTCGTTCACGGAGGCGCTGTGGTAGAATTTGCTGGTTTGAACTTGTTCTTCTCCGATTCGCTTCGATGCTTATTCGGAAAGATGTGGACAAAGGCAGCTCTCCGGTATGGAAAAGTAATCTGTACCGTTCCTCCGTCTTCATTGCTCTCTATCGGTTCTCGGGTACACGTTTCGGTGGTTTGTGGTACCACAAGATACGCCTCAGAGACGTTTGAGTTTTCCTATACACTGGTGCCTCGTATTACAAGTGTTCAAGTTGTCCCCGATCTGAGCAATGATACACAGCGATTACTTCTTTGTGGACGTTTCTCGAATGATTCATCCGCTACCTTCGTGAGACTTGACAAAGATGACGATGAAGCGGGAACAGGCACTGTTGTTTTTTCTAATGCTGGAAGATCATTGAATGAATCCTGTAGAGCTTTCGAGGTTGGGAGCTCTAACGAAGACTGCTCAACAGGTTGCGAAGTGATGATATCTGTGAACAACCAGACTTTTACGCACACTGGAACGCGAGTTAAACTTTCACCAACAGTTCAAATTCTGGACGCAACGCCGTTGTACAGCTCCTTCCGCGGCAACGAATTGATTCACTTTAAGGCAAAGCATCTGCACCCGTTGATGAAATTGTTCTGTGTATTTGGTGGCAACGTAACTTCCGAGTTAACGGCGATAAGCGAGCATTATGCTCAGTGTAAAACGCCATCTCATTCGGCTGGAAATGCAACGTTACAAGTTGCTCTAGTAGCGGACAATGGCGCTATGCAGAATCTACGAGCTTTCAATTTCACGTTTGTTGGTGCGATGGAGATCGCACATGCCGCTCCATTAGTGGGTCTAGCTCGTGGGGGTACTGAAGTACTCGTTCGTGGAAAAGGCTTCGTTGCGCATCCTCAACTCCGGTGCAAGTTTGGCGAGCTTTTTGGTGCTGCACAATATGTGAATGCGTCCTGTGTGCGATGTAGAAGTCCGCCAAGGTTTAAAGAAGTGAACGAGGTTCCACTCGTTGTATTGTTGGGGAAATCGTCAACGTCCACTGAGGATGCCGCACCATTGATGTTCTCATACATAAGCACACCTCAGATTCAGCAGGTTGTACCTTCAAGTGGTATGTACAGCAAAACACATACTGTTAAGTTATCTGGAACTGGATTTGTGCCAGAAATGGTCGTGATGTGCCGCTTTGGAAAGCTTATTCAGCATATTCCAGCAGTTGTCGTGTCCGACAACGAACTGACCTGTACATTTCGAATTAATTCAACCGAAAATCTACGAGACCGTGGCCAAATCCTACCGATTAGCGTACGTCTTCAGGGAGAGGCATACTTTGAAACTGGCTTAACTTTCACCATCTTCGAGCCTGTTGTGCTGACGAAGGTTACCCCGAATGTTATCTTTCCTGGGCAAACGGATCGGACCGAGCTTGAATGCAGCGATGTATTCCCGTCACGTGATTGGCAGTGCGCATTCAACAGTTTAAACATCACTACGATGGGAAGATTCGTTTCAAGAACGAAGATATCGTGCCCGACCCCGAGAGCTGCCGTACTGAGGACTGGAGCGCTTGCTATCAACTTACTCCACGCTGGGATTGATTATTCCTTAAATTACGTTGAAGTGGACGTGCTGCTACCTCCAGAGATTTTCGATTTCAAGCCCAAATCCAGAGCTGCCCACTTGCCATTAGTATCCAGCGGCGATATCATTGACTATGTGTTTATCACTGGCAGAAATTTCCCCCCTTTTGGGCGCATTGATTGTCGATTCGGACGGTTAAGTTCTGTGGGGACGTACGTAAGCTCTACGAGCGTTCGATGCCGGATCCCAATCGCGCACACTCCCGGACAAGTGCCGCTTGCGATTTCATTCAACAGAGTCGACTATATCTCTGCTCCACAGTCATTTCAGTTTCTTGATGACTTTCGTATTGATCGTGTGTTTCCTACTGGCGGTGCCGTATCTGGAGGCTCTCTTGTACATGTGTACGGCGGCGAGTTTAAAATGAATGAAACAATACAGTGCCGCTTTGGATCCCATCTAAGCGATGATGACGCAGTGGTGGTATCATCCACTGAGATCATTTGTACGGCGCCTGGTGTAGCAGAAATTGGCAAGGTTGATCTGGGTATCTGGTCGGTTAGTCGCCGTCTAACTGGCACGCTACTGAATGGGTTCGCGTACACGAAAGAAGCTGTGGTGTTGATGGTCTCGCCGTCGGAGGCGCTGGAAAAATCGGAGACTCTCTTTGACGTTTATGGTCGGGGCTTCATTCACTCACCGATGCTTGGATGTGATTTTGGTGGTATCCAGAATGGCACCATCATGCCAAAAGTAACTGTCCGTGCAATTTGGGTCTCCTCGACGCATATCAAATGCTTCTCTCCAGCGACAAACACCTCAGTTGGGAATATTCGCATTGGTCTGACCAATAATGGAGCTGACTTTGTGTATGCAAGCCCTTCATCGGTGATTCACTTTCGAACGCAATTTGACGTGTCCAGCATTTATCCCTCCATTGGTAGTGCCAAAGGTGGCACCTCTGTGTTTGTATATGGAAAGCACTTCAGCGATGCCGACAGATACTGGTGCCGGTTTGGAGGAACAAGCGAGGCGTTGCCTGCTACAATTGTCAGTGCAGAGGAGCTGATCTGCATCAGTCCTCAATTCTCTTTTAAAACCGGCCAGGTTATGATTTATCTATCTGTGAACGGCCGAGACTTCGTATCGACAAATCAATGGTTTAGTTACACAGTGGAGCCACAAGTCCATAAGCTATCACCTACGAAAGGCTCAGTGGATGGGTCAACTATGGTTACTGTATTTGGCGTAGGGTTTTCGTCGGATACCCCCCTCTGTCGCTTTGGAGATAGTATCGTTAATGGATACGTGCAGTCTGACTCGGAGCTAGTGTGTATCGCGCCCGCCAATCGATTTGCTGAGGCTGTGGCCGTTGAGATATCCATCAATGACGGAGTAGATTTCACTCAAAATGGTGTGCAGTATACGTACATGCTTTCTCCTCGGGTACGTCAAGTGACACCAGCATCGGGGCCGGCCGCTGGTGGCACTTTGGTACAAATCACCGGGTTGAATTTGTATTCGTCCAAGCTTACCCAATGTTGCTTCGGAGACCGCTATCACTGTGTTCGCGGGTGGTTGCTGAATGACACGGTGATTGAATGCGTTACGCCACCTTCTCCTGCCAAACTTTCAGCTGGTGTAGGTGGATCAAATCGAGTACCGATACTGCTGGCTTTGAATGGCCAAGACTTTGTGGCGCTCAAGATGCAATTTAATTATGCTCTCGACGCCTCTGTGGAAGATGTTTTTCCAAATGTTGGCAACGTTGATGGCGGCACGTTGATCTTTGTACGTGGTCGTCATTTAAGTTACTCAACAGGTTTGGAATGTCGCTTTGGTAACATCAGGACTATCGCCGCATTTTGGAATGATTCTGCGATATCGTGCGAAGCGCCAGCTCATCCAGCAGGAATCACGAATCTCAGCGTTTCATTGAATGCTCAGGATTTTGTATTGGCAAGCTCTAACTTCACGTACATCCAGCTTCCGTCCGTGTATCAGCTGGTGCCAAACGCCGGGCCCCTGAGAGGAGGTTATAGAGTTTACCTACGCGGGGAATCCTTCCTGAATACAACAGCGGTGGCATGCCAGTTCACGAAAGAAAATACGTTGGTAACGACTGATTCGGCTCTATTTGAATCGCCATCCGAAATAAGCTGCATCGTGCCCTCAGTAAGCAAACCCGGGGATAGCTTTATTTCGGTGTTTGTTGATGGAATCTCGTTACCTCGGCTGCAGAACCTCTCGTTCTCCTATTACCGAGATGTGGTTCTGAATACATTGGAGCCGTGGCTGTGCGATAACAGTGGGGGGTGCAGTATGGTACTTTTTGGCGATAACTTCAGGCAAGATGCGGACTTGGAGTGCTGCTTTGGTACTCCTGAATCTCAGGTGAAATGCGTAACAGCAGAGTATATCAGCGATCTGGGCGTACATTGCAGCACTCCTCCGATAAATTATGTGGGTACCGTCGCAGTGAGCATGAGATCATACGGCGTTGAAGCCTCAAACCAGTCTCTCAGCTTGGAAGTCCACCACCCCATCGTCATCGATAGTATATCTCCTATCACAGGCTCGTATCGAGGTGGAACCAAAATAATTGTGAAAGGGTGGAAGTTCCTGTTCACGCCTCAGCTGTCGTGCTGTTTTGACGATATCCGTGTACCTGCAACGTTTACGAACTCTTCACAAATTGAGTGTTTCACCCCGAACATCGGTACAAAATCGGTTACGCTGAAAGTGACCCACAACGGCCAAGATTGTTTTAATGGTGGCGACGTCCAAACTTTTACGTTCCAATTCCCACCATCGGTGCTTCAAGTGTCTCCCAATATTGGAACTCGGCTTGGTGGGACTCCAGTTATTGTACAAGGCGAAAACTTCAAGGCAAACCAGTCCACGTGCTTCTTTGGGTCTGTTCAGGCAAGCAAAACGGTAGTGTTATCGGACACTCTGGTCGAGTGCACAAGTCCAGCTCAACCTGCTCCGCAGCGACTTCGAGTCATTGTGGCTGACAACAACCTCGACTATTCTTCAAACCCGGTGTTCTTTACGTTCGCTGCTGCTGAAGAAGTAAGGTCTGTGTTGCCCTTGCGACTGTCTTCAATTGAAGGCGGCAAGATCACTCTGACTACCGAAAACGCTCGCAACTCTGTCAATCTGAGCTGCTTCTTTGATGATGTACCAGCTCCTGCAACTTATGAATCATCTACCGCTGTACACTGCACCGTTCCGCGGCTCACTCCGGGGCATTGGAATGTGTACATCTCGAATGATGGAAAGCTCAAGTCGTCGAGTTTTGCCATCGTAGAGCTCGTGAGCCCTCCACTTATTGTTTCAGTAACTCCTCTCACTGGCGATATGACTGGTGGCGAGCTGGTCTCCGTCGTAGGCTCTCGATTGAACCTCGTATCCCATTGTCGTTTCGGTCGAGTGACTACGCCTGCGTATGTTGTCAGTCCAAACATGCTTCAGTGCAAGTCGCCGAGTCAAACAAATTTCGGTGATGTCGCGTTCAAACTATTGGATCACGGTGCTGAAGTTCCTTCTCAAGAGATTTTGTTCTCCTACTTGAGTCCAGCGCAGTCTACAGAACGTAGACTTGCCATGTTCGAAGAACAAGAAGCTGATGTCGGTTTGTTACCGATCCCGACGATCCTGTCGATCGACCCAGCAAGTGACCCCATTATTGGCGGGGCAGTTATCACTGTGCATGGTCTGAATTTCACGAATTCTTTGGAATTGGCCTGTCGATTCGGCTCTGTCGTTGTTGGTGGAAGGTACCACAACTCAGAGCAAATGGTATGCGTGTCCCCACGACTTCAACCGAATCGATATACTTTCCACGTGTCGAACGATGGGAAAGTCTTCTCGAACAGCCCTGTTAGCGTCACTGTATACACTGACGCGTTCGTGGAGTACATTGCCCCCACACATGGGCCGCAAACGGGTGGCACAGCCGTAACTGTGTATGGGAGGCATTTCATGAAAAGTTCACAATTACGTTGCAGGTTTGGGGATTTGGAGGCAGTTCAAGTGGTGAAGTACGTGTCCTCGACTGAAGTAGTGTGTATTTCCCCGCCTCAGCGTGACAGGACGTCTGTGGTACGAGTGACAGTGATGAACAACAACGCCAGCTTCACGCGAAATCCTGTGTTCTTCACGTACACAACTCAAGCAGATGTGGTTTCTTTGACGCCGAAATTCGGGAGTATCGTTGGAGGGACGGAGCTTATGGTTCGTTGGTACAATCTCGAGATCAGCTTTGGTGGTGTGGTAATGTGTCGCATCGGAGGAGTGAAGTCGACAGGAGAAGTGTTAGCATCGAATGTGGTCAAGTGTACTACACCAGCAATGGAGAAAGCTGGCAAGCAGTCGGTTCAACTGAGCATCAACGGACGTGACTTCACAATGCCAAGTTTATTCTTCGAGTACGTGGAAGATGTCGTAATTCACGAGTTGATTCCGAACTTGGGACCAAGTACGGATGCCAATACCGTGGTGACCATTCGAGGAACGGGCTTCATCGACTCCGTAGATCTTGCCTGCATCATCCGCTCAGCGAAGGTACCAGCCACATTCATCAATCCATCCATGATCGCCTGTGCGATTCCTCGCGCGACCCCGGGGTTGGTCACAATCCGAGTCTCGAACAATGGCATGGACGCGTCTACAAGCTCTGGATCATATCGGTACGTTAAGGATATGTCGGTGTCTCGCTTATTCCCAACGAGTGGTCCGAAGGAAGGGGGAACTACGGTATTTTTCCAGGGCAAGAACTTCGTGAACCACACATTGCTGGCCTGTCGTTTTGGGGAGGTTATAACTCCCGCCACCTTCCTCTCCGTCTCCGTGGCTACGTGCGTTGCTCCGCGTCAGATTGTTGATCTACGGAAGACGAACGGCACTGTGTCGATCGAGCTCACGAGCAACCAAGTGGACTTCACGAACAGTGGCCTTCAGTACACGTACCTGCAGAAGTGTCCAAGCTCTCAGTTTTGTTCGAATGGGAACATCCAGCCTTGTCCGAATGGAACCATCTGCGAGTCCCACGACACTACCAACTTCTCGGTATGTGCTCCGGGAACGTTCCAACCACGACAAAGCCAAGTAACCTGTCTCCCCTGCCCCGTCGGGTTTTACTGTCCAGATCACGGAATGTCGAAGCCCGTCTTGTGCCGCGCCGGAATGGTTTGTGATGAACATGGATTGAGAACACCAGTAAAAGGCTGCCCTTCAGGCCACTACTGCCGCAAGGGCACCAAAACCGCAGATACTCGTGACTTCGTCACGAATTCGGAGTATTCCATCGAGAAGGAGACGCAGCTAGCCTCTTTTGTGGAGAGTTCTCGGGCATGGGCACTCATACCTCGTGTGGCTCCGGCCATTGGAAGCCGTCGACTTGAACACCCACCCAGCCTGGCTAACTGTGACGGGCGGCTGTGCGTTGAGAACAGCACGATCCTCTTAGCGGAGCGGCCGTACTCGTGTCCAATTGGAACTTTCTGTCGGCGTGGTGTTGCTGTCCAGCAACTGCAAGCGAACAACTACAGCGCGCCGCAGAAATGTTATCCAGGGTTTTTCTGTCCGCGAGGATCGTCCACTCCGGAAGGGAAAGGGCCGTGTCCAACCGGCCACTATTGCCCCAACGATGTAGACGCCGTCGTGTGTCCCGCTGGCCAGTATTGCCCCGGTGTCGGCAACCTCCGACCTCGAGATTGTTACCCAGGAACGTACAATCCCGTCCCCCGCCAGTCGAATTGTACGCTCTGTCCGACAGGTCACATCTGCCCGCAGCCCAAGATGTTGGCGCCTGTGTTGTGTCCTGCCGGCTTCGTTTGTATCTCCACCGGGCTTGCATCCCCAGCGCTGCTTTGCCCTCCTGGTTATATCTGTGGGGAGGGCACTCGGACTCTGGATCCGTCCGACGTGAACCCCTTCCGGCCAATGCCCTGTCCGAAGGGCACGTACTGTCTTGGTGGAGTGGCCCATAACACTACGATTGATTGGACTCCAAGTCAACCGGAGGGTGCTGTCGCTCCACAAACTTGTACCGAAGGCACTTATTGTGAGGAAGCGACCCCAACGCTTTCTGGGACAAAGGTTTGCTCCTTGGTGGGGTGGCCCATAATACTACGATCGATTGGGTTCCAAGTCAACCGGAGGGTGCTGTCGCCCCACAGACTTGTACCGAAGGCACTTATTGTGAGGAAGCGACCCCAACGCTTTCTGGGACAAAGGTTTGCTTTGCTGGTCACTACTGTCCTCCTGGATCCAGTGCCCCCACGCAAGCTCCGGTCGGCACCTTCGCTGGCACAACAGGGTCTGTAGCTGCGACGATGTGCTTCCCAGGAACGTATACACCTCTCAAGGGGACCGTGGAATGTGAAATCTGCCCTGCAGGTCATAGCTGTCCCGGATATGGCACGTACATTCCGTCACTGTGTCCGAAGGGCTTCTATCGGTCTTTAGCTGACAGTATCACTTGCCGAGCCTGTCCTGAAGGCACGTGGTCCCCGCACACCGGACTAACCGATATCTCGCAATGTGAGATTTGTCCTGCTGGGCGTGTGTGCGGCAGTTCGGGGATGTTTTCGATGGCGTCGAGCTTACCATGCGCGGCTGGGCACGTGTGTGCGGACTAACCGATATCTCGCAATGTGAGATTTGTCCTGCTGGGCGTGTTTGCGGCAGTTCGGGGATGTTTTCGATGGCGTCGAGCTTACCATGCGCGGCTGGGCACGTGTGTGGAGAAGGAACCAACCGACGCGCGCAGTTTGACCATTTGTGCCCTGCAGGACACTACTGCTCAAGTGCGACGCCGATTAGTGAGCAGTACACCAATGTCTGTGAAAAGGGGAACATTTGCGTCAGGGGCACCAAAACCATCGAGAAGAACAAGAACAAGTGCCCCGACGGCAAGTTCTGCCCCCTCGGGACAGCTAACAGCAGCAGCATCTACGTCAACTGCCCCAGTGACACGTGGTCAAGCTCGAGCCAAGATGAATTAATGGACTGCTTCATCCGACCGGTCCCGATCTGCGATAAGCTGGCCGACAAGCAGTACTACCCCCAGTTCAGCTACAATTTCCAAGGCAGCCAAGTGACTTTCGACTCGACGGTGGAGACAAGCCGCATACGTGGTCAAGCTCGAGCCAAGATGAATTAATGGACTGCTTCATCCGACCGGTGCCGATCTGCGATAAGCTGGCCGACAAGCAGTACTACCCGCAGTTCAGCTACAATTTCCAAGGCAGCCAAGTGACTTTCGACTCGACGGTGGAGACAAGCCGCACGGGTGAAGTGGAAGTCGTTGACATCATCTACCCGGTGAACGAGTCTGCGTCCGTGCCTTTCTGGAAGAACGATACGATCGATACCATCCGTGTTTGTCCGCCACAGCTGAGTATAAGCGGTGGGATTCTTGTGACTGTAATCGGTCGCAACTTCCAAGACACGGGGCGTCTGGTTTGCAAGTTTCAACTACCGAAATCGACCTTTTCTCAGTTGGCACCGGCGTTCTTCGTTAGCAGCACGAGGGTGACATGCCGTGAATCGGTCGCAACTTCCAAGACACGGGGCGTCTGGTTTGCAAGTTTCAACTACCAAAATCGACCTTTTCTCAGTTGGCACCGGCGTTCTTCGTTAGCAGCACGAGGGTGACATGCCGTGCTCCTCCGTTCGTTGGTAACGATACGGCAGCAACAGGAGCTTCATTCTCGCAAGCGGTGCAAGTGAGTGTGTCCAACTATGGCGTCCACTTTTCAACAACTACAGCTACATTCAACTACATTTCGGTCAAGGCATCTACGGCGCTGAACATGAAGCAGTTGATGACAACTTGCCTGAAGCGAGTGGAAGAGGAGGAAGGGTTCCGAAATGACGACAAGGCGTGGTTCGCTCTGACCGGACTGGGGAAGGCCAAGCTATCGTTCGACTTCCGCCACTTGCCATCCGACCTGGTCTATGATGAACACTACAAGGTGGCGATTTTCGTGAAGAATAGCTCGTGCGAGGACCAGACGTGTGATTCTCGTGGGGTGGTTCTCCCAAGTGGGCCGGATATTGAGACGTCACCGTGCCGTCGTCCAGTGGAATTGCCGCACTGGTTCCTCTCAACAGCAGTGGACAAAAATGACCTGCTAAACATTACACTTCTTGCTCTTGAGGACATCACGTTCAAGGTGGAGATCCACATCACGTACGGTTTGTATGCGTCTGTTTCTCCGTTCTTCGTGAACTCGACCACCGTCAAGCTCAAGACGCCGACGCGAAGCAACGTTACGCAAGGCGTGACAGCCGACACTCGGCCGCTCTCGCGTTCGATTTCGTATGAAGCTGAGATGATTCCTCGGGACTACACTTTCCTCTTGACTTACTTTGGCGGCGATGGAGACTACACTTCTCCACCATTGAACCTCCCACCAAAGTACAAGGCGTATGAACGAGGTCGAGTCTTGCTGTCGCACAACGTAAGCAGCGATGCGAGCGAGATTCCGCTCGTGGCTGATCCGTACGCTGACGTTGTGACAGACACTTCCTACTGGTTAATGCCCTACGGGTCTGCGTCATTGACGCACGAATATGTTGAAAAGTACCGCGAGACTTTCCAGGAGATGTACCTGGACCCGACGGATGCGACCGGGACGCAGTACCTGTTCAAGTTCGACAAGATGCTGCTGTCCTATCTTCCGTTTCAGTCAAACTGCATGGAATACGACTCGTACATGCCTCTCTTCGATCTATTGGAGAGCGATTCGTGTCAATTGCCTGCAATGACGTCAGAGACTGGGAAATACGGACGCACTTGGTGGAGACGAGAGTTCCCCCCGCTACCGAATCAGGACGATATCCGCTATGTTGGCCCATTGGACGTCGCTCAAGAGCCAACGGCAGATATTTGCATGATGGACATCCAGTGTCACTACGAGGAAGATCTACCGACCGCTGATGTAACCCCACGGTGGTTCGAGCAGTCTTCGGGTACTGTTTTGTACTACCTCTTGCGAGAGCCCGCGACACTGGCGGACTACCTGCAGGGTGGCAAGTATTATGACGAGATTCTAGAACAGTTCGGCTCCGACTATTTCATCCCCGTCACCGTTGACAACTCGGCCGCTGCGTCACTTGAAGGGGACTGCTCCACTCTATGTTTCCCGCGGTCGGTGACGCTCGACATCGCGTACTATCAGCTGGACGACCACATCAAGCGAATCATCATGGCGACCCTCGTCTACGATAACTACGACCGCGACTCGACCAACACTGCCTATACCTTCAGTGTGAACCTGCATCCGCTTAACTACTTTGGACTGGTGATTCAGTTTGCGTTCGAGAAGCAAGTATTCGTCGGACTCTTCTTCGTGTTAGGCAGCATGATGACGGTGGGGGCTCTCATCTTTTGGATTGTGGTGCGAATCACGTCCATCTTGCAGTCACCACCGCGATTCCGCTTCTGGGCCGTTTTCGCTCTGATCTCGCCCCCTCCGTCTGTGGGTGTGGCCATGGCATCGTTACCGATATTCTCAGTGGTGTGCAGTTTCTACGTTCTGCTGAATGGCGACAGATACTTCTCGTCCAGTGGGTACTGGTTGACCGACAACATCGTGGCCCACTACATCGATACAAAAATTGATCCAGAGACGGTGTCGGAAACGAGAAAAGGACGCGTGGGTCTGTGCTTCATTATCTTCGGGCTGTACCTCATCGTACTTGGCACGAAGATATTCCTTCCGAAGCCGATCGCCATCTCCGAAAAGGTTATGGCTGAGCAAAACGACCGGGACGCCCAGGAGCGCAGTATCTGGTGGCCTACCCAGTGGAAACGGGCCAATATGATCTTCGCGTCGGTCGTGCTGGGCCTGTTCCTCGTCCTGATGCTGGAGTTTTCGTTCTGGAGCTCCTTTGGCGACTACATGTTTTACGTTATCGTAGCGCAGGAAATTATCAACGCGGTGGTGGAAGGCTGGATTGAATCCCAACTCAAGGAAGCGCTGTTGATGGCGCCTCTGGTTTCGGCGCTTAGTCTCATCGGTGGGATCATGACTTTCGGTGCTACGGACTTTGGGGACTTTGTGTTGGGTAATACGCTCGATTTCGGCATGATGCTGCTCATGAGGGTGTATGGTGACACGGCAATCGAGGCGATCAGCGATTTCATCAAGGAGGTGCTGAAGTACTGCTGGGAGAAGACGAAGGTCATTGGACGAGGAATTCTACTACTATTCCGAAGCTTCACGCGTTCGACTGCTGCTGTAGTAGCGGCAGACGCAGACGAGAAGAAGAAGAAGAAGGAGAATGAAAAGGAAGAGGAGAAAAAAGAGGAGGAGGCGGAGACGGTCGAGCCAATTATCGACTTTTACGCCGGGTGCTCCATGGAGCGACTAGCGCTGTTCTACCAGCCCGTGCTGATCCTCATCATGATGTTCTTCCGCGAGGAAGTTATGCTTCCGATCTTGTACAATATTCGCGAGAAGGACATGGAGATTTACCTCTGGTATTCACTGATCATCCTCTTCTTCCAGCTTGTGATCGAGGTCTTCGTGCTGAACGTGGTTGAAATCTTCCAGGGGTGGAAGCTGTACGATTATCTCGTGTACTGCCGATACCGCTTCCTCCAACGTGAAAAGCGTTGGAAAGGACTCGAGCCCAATCTGGACGAGTGTATCGACGAAGGATTGCGTACCCTGGACCAAATGTGCTTCTCGTCGCAGTTCTTCATGATGTGTACAGTTCACATCACGGGCATCGTGTTCTTCGTTGTGGGCATTGAGATCATGGCACGGGCGAGCTACACCTCGTGTACTGCCGATACCGCTTCCTCCAACGTGAAAAGCGGTGGAAAGGACTCGAGCCCAATCTGGACGAGTGTATCGACGAAGGGCTACGCACTCTGGATCAAATGTGCTTCTCGTCGCAGTTCTTCATGATGTGTACGGTTCACATCACGGGCATCGTGTTCTTCGTTGTGGGCATTGAGATCATGGCACGGGCGAGCTACAACATGTTCGGCGACCCCGCCATGCCACTCTTGCTCGCGTTTGTGCTGGCCACCGCAATGTTCATACGCTCTCTGGTCCTCTTCTTGGCGGTGAAGTTCGAGGTCTGGAAGATTAAACACGAGAACACAGCTTGGCTGGCTCCGCCCGACGAGGATGACGAGTTTGGCGTCCCTCGGTGGGATGAACTCGAGAAAATCAAGGGGGCTTCACACGAGGCCTACCTCATGAACCAACGCATCACGTCCGAGACGTTCCGCAACAAGTTCCTCAACTACAACCGCACGTGGCTCGTGAACCAACTGCCGTCGATCCTCACTCCTCGCACGTTGCGTCGCGCTAGACCCTACCTGTTGGCACAGTTCGCCAAAATCCTCGACAGTCTGAACCCCCAGGTCTCGGACGATGATGAGGATGACGACGGTCGCCCTCGCTTTGGTCCCGTGACGCTGTCCGCTCCGTCACGCACCATTATCCGCCTCTGGCTGGCTCGAGCGCGGCGAATCTTGCGTCTCAAGACTGTGGTGCAGCCGCTCATCCTGCAAGCGCGCAAGAGTGAGTGTGAGATGTGTCTGTCTCGCCGGCAGCTGCAGGTCGAGATGGCCATTCCAATCGAGGTGCTGGGCGACAAGTTCGACAGCCAAACGCTGGCTGAAGAGTTCGACGCCGCCGCCTGGAAGGAGTTCTTCGCCAAGCACCAGAAGTTCAAAACGCTCTGCCTCAACTGCATCGTGCACCTCAAGACGACTGGGCAGATCGGCGACCTGCGTGGTCTGGGTGGAGGTGCCGGTGGCGTGGGCGGAGACGAAGGCTGGGGTCCGACACCGCTGAACGCTGCTTCGTACGCCCTGCTGCAGAAATGGTATCGCAAGGCTCAGGACCGCGTCTTCGGCAAGAGTGGCAAGCGCCGCCAGCAACTGGACGTGAGCGACGACGAGGAGGAAGCCATGCAGCACCGATACGAGTGGACCCGACAGCCAGTGGCGCTCAACGCTGCGTCCACTGCGTTGGCGCGCAAGTGGCTGATCGCCGCGCGTCAAAAGCTTCGGGAGCCTGGTCGAGTCCGTGATCAGCTGCCGACGAACCTGACAGCAATTCACCCGACAGTACGCGGTGGCGCCACGCCCGTCCCGAAGCCTGCGATGAAGATGGGAGCTGCCGGCGGAGAAGCTGTCAAGGCGTCCAAGATGCGTCGCAAGTAGGTAGTGAACGGAAGTCCTAGCAAACACACACACACCACTACATATCAAGCGCAAGTGAGTAGAGAGAGAGAGACGGCCCTGCACACAACAAAATACATATCCAAAATGCATTCTTTCTATAAGGAAACTGCTCGAAGGGAACTTGGTGGCTTTCACGGAGCCCGCCGAGCGTCTAGGTGACCTTCTTGGCCAAGTTCTTGAAGCCGACGCCCAGACACGAGAGCAGCACCGTCTTGGTCTCCGGGTCGGGTTTGATTTTGAACGTGATGCCGAAGAAGTCGCGCAGGTGGCGCAGACACTCGATGCTGTAGGGCGTGAGCTTGCCGAAGCGCACCTTGGCCACGTCCTCGGGCCCCAGGGCCATGAGCAGCAGCACCAGCGCCTGGTTCGTCGAGTCCACGCAGCCTCCCTTGTTGATCTCCTCGCACAGCGCGTGCGACGCGCGGGTGGCCACGTCCTCCGGCAGGTCGCCGGGCTCGGCCGCCGCCTCCGCGCCCAGGAAGACGCCGGTGGTGGTCTCGGCCACGAGGCTCAGCGCGAAGCCCGGGGACTGGCCCGACTCGGCGCCCTTGTAGTGGTCCGAGTAGATGTAGACGTCGGGCAGCAGCTTGTTGAACAGCCCGCGGCTGGTCTCCACGATGCGGTTGGACGTCTGCGGGGACACGCGCGTGCTGTAGGCGGTGCCGCGGATGCGTTTAATGAAGCCCTCGTCCGTCAAGTGGATGGGCCGCAGCTCGCGCACGAGCGGACACCGGAAGACAACCTGTCCTCCGCCGAGCGGGGGCGCGCCGCGCCTCTTGACCGCGAGGTCGAGCCCCTCCTCGAGGCCAAAGTGGCGCAGCAGCGGCAGCGTCGTGGCCTTGAAGCTGTCCACCGAGCTGTCCACGTGGTCGTTGGTCACGCCGTCCAGCGTCGCGTGCAGCGGCAGCTTCCCGAACGGCGCCAGCGCCGCCAGCACCTCCAGGAACCAGCCGACGGCGCGCCCCGTGCCGCAGTCGTGCGCCACGCGGCCGCCCAGCACCAGGCCCGGCTGGTACTTGAGCTTCGTGCCGGTCTCGTTGATCTCCAGGTGGCTGCCGCTCGTCACGCGGTCCAGCAGCCGCAGCAGACTCGCCTCGAAGGGCCGCAGCCCCGGGCTCTCGTCCTCCGAGCGGATGTCCTCGATGATCAGCGGGCGCCCGCTCAGCGTGGCGCACACCAGGCGCTGCCGGAAGTGCGCGCAGCCCTGGAAGCGCAGTACGCTGCCCGAGCGCCGGCCGGAAGACGTCGCGCGAGGAGCCATGGCGACGGTCGTTGATACACTCGCGATGGATTGAATGGAGCGTAGCAATGACTGGCGGCTTTTTGAGTGGGATTATCGGTTAGGGTGGTGTGGAACACATCATTATGGGGACCATTTTTCGGACTATTTTTCGCCAGCTGTACAAAGTACATGTATAATGCAGACAATTCTGTTTTTTTTTTTTACTAAATGATACCTGACACACCTGATATATTGCTATACATGATACGAAGTCTGTCCACCGACTTGGTAGTTAGGGAAATGTATGGAGTAAATACTGTACCGCGCCAAGCCGGACCAGCACGCGCATTTAGGGCTACTGGCAACAGGAGCGTTTGCAGTCTGCAGATTACACTGGTGGATGTTAAGCTTTCGAGAGATTAATGACTAGTAGCACATACACATACCCACAGTTCCCGCTCAAGCACTTTGCGTGTACCCTCAGACTTAAGCGAGATCGTCAGAGGCTTGATTTGTTAGAAGACACGTGCACTAAGGTGTAAACCGTGCGACTTTAAATTAGTCAATACTATTGACAATGGTCTCTATTGACTCAATAGAGACCATTTTGAAAACACTGACATGTGAGTAAATATAAAAACGTCGATTTCCCGGATAATAGATAAACTCCGGCGAAAGGCTGATGCAGCTAAATGTAAGGAAGGCGATGTAGAGATAAGTAGGCATGTGAACCGGTAGTGAAACCAAGTATGAGGAAAAACGCTTGCACTGATGCGAGGGCTACTCAATGAGTTGATTGCCATACTTTACACTTGTATATTAACCCGACTAGTGGGAGCTTTTGTATGTGTAGTATTTTAACCCGCCAGACTAGTGGGGGCTTTATATGTGTAGTGTTTTGCTGAACAAAGAAAACAACTCCGTGCGGAAGAAGAGGAGCGTACAGTTTCCGATCGGTGGTCGCTTAAGAAATGCTTACTGACTTATAAGTAGTTAATACTGATTTTGTGAGTTCGTCTTGCTCTGTTGCTACGTGCACTGGCCCATGGTTCTGCGGTCTCCGATGTACGTGCATTCTGTGACAGCAGTCGTTGCACGCTGGATAGCATAAGCAAGGATCATGTTGTGGTCGCAAGAACAGAGTATCAGCACAAGCACTGACATGCATTGTTTGCCTAGATCTCAGTAGATGCAAAGCATTGGCCTGAGGCTCAAGCTATCCATACTTATGCACCAGCCTCCGCTTCGCCCGGTCTCCGAGCCACAACGCTCTGCGTTGAGCTCGACATATGAAACATTTGGCGGTGACCCGGGCCACGCAAAATCTCAGGGAGAAAATTTGAGATAATTATTTTTGTCGACGACCCCTCTTGAGAGTTATTTGTAAGTGTAGATCTAAGCAACGAGTAGTTAGTACAACCATGGCCGCAGCTATTCGCGACTTTCCGTGTTACGAACCCGTCTGGTGTTGCCACACAGACGCCAACTAACAGCAACACCTCGAGCACATTGGTATTAGGAAGCACATGGCGTCAAGTAGCCTTCCTTAATAACTATGCTTATTGATAGAATTTTTGATATGCCGGGTCATTTGCGTGGCCCGGGTCACCGCCAAACGTTTCATATCAGTGAGAATACTGCGGGGACAGTTATAGCTGGAAACCTGGTAAAATCTTACCCCAACTTACATACCTGATATTATTGATATACATGATACGAGGGTCGTATCAGGTATGCAAGGTTTATCTGTAGCTAACTTTTGGATACAGTTGGTATCCGAGCAGAAGGACGACAATCTGTGAGCACAGCGGTGTGGAGTCCGCACCGCAAGAAGCGATGGCATCTTTCAGTAGCCGGGCTAAGTTAGCCCTTCAACCAGTGGTTGGCAACCAGTTGCCAACTGGTTGCCACACACTCGTGTTCGTTGCGGTGTCGGGAAACTGCCCGAGTCGCGCAACGGGTGATAAATCACGAACAAATCGGCAGCGAACGCCCGCGAGACTTACGCAACCTGAAAGTCTTCCCTTTTGCCGCAAAGAGTCTGGTGGGTGGAACTCGCAGCGTGCCAACTGCGGCGGCCTTCCTTCATGGTAATTATGCAGCGTGTTCCAATTCTGAGGCGTATGTGGACAAACTGGACAAACTGTCGAGCATATGTGGACCCTTTTCGCAACATGTATCGATGTTGAAGCCACTGTATCTTGACGGTACAAGCCAGCCCCCAAACCGCAGGGTCACCCCCAATGCTCTCCGTGCTCTCCGCGCTCTAAGCCTCTCCGGCATGACAGCGTGGCGTTGCCCGCAAGACCTGGCGCACGCTTCAACGAGCGCCGCCCAATCCCCGCCCTTTTTCATGCCCGCCTTCCATCACCGGAACCAGGTCCAACGGCGGTATCCGCTGCTCGAAGGGCATGCCTCAGAGTCTGAGGCATCTGAGTCAGACGGAGCTTGGCTCCACCGCGCAGCGCGGACAGCCAGCCATCCTGTCGCGTGCCTGTCCTCGCTGGTCGTTTCGAGCCGTGTCGGACGCATAACGGGCCCCGCGCGACTGGCCTTGCGGTCTCCCTTGCTTGCACATGGTGTCTCTTTGAAGACAAGCGCACGCAGCGGGTAAAATTAGGGCAAAATCGAAGCGGCGGCGGGCGCGATCTTGTCGTCGCCATCCATCGCACGCACTCCCCCACTTGCGACCACCAGACCTGGACC